>JAEAOA010000192.1:1965000-2007114 GCA_016746295.1 Potamilus streckersoni
AATACTTAGTCCATGTAATTCAATACTTAGTCCATGTAATTCAATATTTAGTCCATGTAATTCAATACTTAATTCATGTAATTCATTTAATACTTAGTCCATGCAATGCAGTTAAAACTTAGTCCACTGTTTCAATTAATATTTAGTTATACTTTGTCCACGGAATTAAATTATTTACTTTTATTGTTATTTGCAGAATCATCCCAAAAATCATAATTCTACATCATGGCGATCAAAGAGGTCAGGTATGTGCAGCCAGACGTATTTTTACGCATTTTTAAATCAAATTACGGTCAGTTATGTGCAGTCAGACGTATTTTTACGCATTGTTAAATCAAATTACGTCCACACTATTCACATCAATTTTTTAGTACCGATTATATGGTTCATTTTTTATACTGACCTAGCTTATTAGAGTTTATTTTTCAAATAGAAAATATTTGTTTATGGAATGAGACCGAAAAAAACTGTTGTTATTAATGTTAATCTCTCTTGTTTGTTCTTTGAGAATATCAATCTGAAAATATCTTTACCAGCCTAAAAGTAAACTCCCACTCATGATACAGTCCTTGACATTAAACAGTTACTTCTGGCTTACTTAGGAAACAGACCAATTTGTTATCCTTAGCTCCTAGGATAGCCAGGTGTTCTATTGGCCAAGGCCCTTGTCTGAACTCAGAAGAACATTGCAACATCTACCCCTGGATGTGTACATATAGTTCATTACCTAGACAAACTGATTGTTTTATTACGTAAGTTTATCGGTGAACCTCCTACTTTTGGGTATGTTTAGGGACAATAGGAATATTCTGTATTGTTTGCGTCAATGATCCCGAAAAAACAAAACAATACATTACCATTGAAATACGGCAATAGCCGCCGTTCCATGTACATTTACTCCGTTATCCGTGTTCAGAGACTTTGCTGTGTTGTATCACTCCTTCGAAGTGTACCTGAGATTGAATTTTATAGAAACGCACGTCTTCTGAATGGGTTGGTAACCATTGTCAGATGGCTTTAATTGATACGCATTTGTGAATTACGTCACCAGGCAATAATAAAACACAAATAGATATTACATTTAACCGTGTAACACAAATGGTATATTTTTTACTACCGTGAAAAGAACAGAACACAATATTATATAATTAAACACAATTTAGTTAATTGACTTTAAGTATTATTGCAACATCGGTAAAACATTTTGGCTGACAATTTGGATCATTAAAGCACATCATATTTGAGAGGACTTTGTCCATAGAAACTACTTGGCGAAAGCGCGTAAGAATATGAAGAAACAACTGTGAAAGAATAACGCATAATCTTCTAATTTGTGAGAGAAACACATTGGCCTTGTTTCGGATAAAGCTAGTGTTATTTTTACCCCCAAGGTATGGAAGGTGGGGCTGTTGGATTATAAAGTCGAGTAGCGTAAAGTCCATTATTAACATAAAAACACAAGACAGGGAAATATATAAAAAAACTAAAGTGAATTTATCTACATGCCTTTACTCGGTCAGTTCTTAATATGTCCATTTGTCCAATCATTCCTCTAGCTAACAAAAACGGGCCAGAACACATAACACTTCAAAAAAATACGGTGTGATGTATTTCTTGAAAAGATGTTTGAACACGAAACTCATTCTGAATAAAGTCTTTAATACAGCACATTTACAAAGTCTGGATAATTTGAATGTTTTTTTTTTTAAAAAAAAATCTTTATTTTAACTGAATTTTTTTTCTCTAAAAGGTTGTGGAACTGCCTCATTTATTCATCTCTTTGGAACTGGAGCATCCTACAACGAAGGTAAGTACACATGGTCCTAATGACGAAGTCAGATAAAGTACCGAATTCATTTGATAACAGTAATTAGATGAATATTTAAAATTATTAAAATGATTTTATCTAACCTAGAGTACAACCATCTGAATCTCGAAAACTATTTTGTTTTTGAAAGTCTACCGTTGGCGACAGACGCTGATTGCATATGTATGCCATTTAAGATATGAACAAGAGATTTGTTTATGAAACACAGTATCTTACCAGTCTGCCTGCAATCTGATTAAAATTAGATCTCCAATGTCCTACGTGAAAGAATGACAGCGACATTTTGGGACCATGTTCTGGAGACCTATATTGCTACCATAATCGCTAATTTCATTAGTCAATCAGATGAAGTTTTATACCTTCCAGTTTAGAAGACTGAAGAGTATGGTTGAAGAACATCAACGAGTGTAGAACAATTTCATTTAGTTTTAAATATCTAAAAGCTGCATTTCCATTTGGCTAATTCAAAGGTCACCAGAAAATGACCCTAAGCGATAGCTGTGAGATCTTCAGGGACGACAGTGGAGATCTAATTTTAATCAGACTACCCTGCCTGACAACTGACCAAAACGCAAGATGTGACCAGGACGGACGGACCGACGGATAAGTGTAACACAATCGGACGGACCGACGGATAAGTGTAAGACAATATGCCTGTACTACAATACAACTTTTGAAAAGAAAGTTTAATTTTTTTCTTAACTATTGGACTAATTTCTGTTGCTGTAAAATATGCATTCATAAACATGATACCTGATTACTAGGTATCTACTTTGCTATACATTTTTAGCTTATCTTATGTGATTGATTACCCTGGAATGAAAATAAAATAAACAAGAAAAATAGCATAGTAAATGTTATAAATAAACTGGAGTTTACAAATATTGCTGCTTAAAGCTAACATATTTAGAACGGTATAATCCACACCAGCATGTATAAATTATAATTTATACACGCGTGTGTGTGTGTTTGAGTGTGTGTGTGTGTGTGTGTGAGAGAGAGAGAGAGAGAGAGAGAGAGAGAGAGAGAGAGAGAGAGAGAGAGAGAGAGAGAGAGAGAGAGAGAGAGAGAGAGAGAGAGAGATCAATTCTGAATTTTAAAATAATTGTCTGAACTTCAGAGAGGAAATTTAAATGGAAAAGAGCAAGAAAAGACAGAACATTCTCCAACCAAAACCCAATCGGACTAGAGTTTGTTGAGGATAGAGGGTCCATACTTGCCATCCGGGTTACAGAAAGTGGTTTCTACATGGTGTATTCAAAGATTCATGCAAAGGGAAGGAAGAACAATGACAAGTAAATATAGTTTTAAAACAATCACAAAAACAATAGCAACAAATCCTTCTTTCCTTTTTTCCTCCTCGTTGTTCAACGTTTGTTGTAATGAATTGTTTCGTTATTTGTTAACAAAATGGTACGATACTCTCTCTCTCTCTCTCTCTCTCTCTCTCTCTCTCTCTCTCTCTCTCTCTCTCTCTCTCTCTCTCTCTCTCTCTCTCTCTCTCTCTCTCTCTCTCAGATATGCGACCGATAACTGAATGGACATCATTAGTCAATATTACACTTGGTAGAACACTCGTTTATTTTACGTCAAATAAAATTAGAGCTCGGCTTAGCCATGGATGATAAGAATTTAGAATATGCCGAATATGCCGTCATACAATAAATTCCCTTCAGAGGAATTGTTTCGCGTATTTTGTTTTTCGACGTCCAAATCTTAAGCGATATACACAGAAGAGAGATTTCATCAAATGAATTATCATTACTTTAGGCTGTGCCAGATTTAGGACAAAGAGGCCCTGTGCTAGTTAAATTATGAGGCCACTTATTCGGGCCCTGAAGGAGGTAGGCCCAGTAGGCCTAAGAAGGTAGTCAGGCATTTATACTGAGGAAAGTTTGAAATAGTTAATATACCCACAAACGTTTGAAAAATTTATCGTAATTTGTTTTGTTGCCAAGGGGGGGAAGAGAGAGAGAGAGAGAGAGAGAGAGAGAGAGAGAGAGAGAGAGAGAGAGAGAGAGAGAGAGAGAGAGAGAGAGAGAGAGAGAGAGAGAGAGAGAGAGTTTTCTGTGACATTGACTCTCTTTTACCATAAATGATATTTAGAGCATTATATGTTTTGTTCGGATATCCTTCTATTAGGGCCCTGATGTGGATTTATTGTTTTTCAGCATACCAAACGTCGCTGTGGGATATCATGTCAAGGTCGATCGTCAGATGCCAGACAGAACTGTTACCACCTTTACATTGTCTATGTCTTTTATTACTCAGGATGAGAGGTAAAGTCTCACATATAATAATCAGGCCGTCAACAGTAAGATCTCACACAAATCATTCTGTCTACAGTAATATCTCACATCAATCATGCCGTCTACAGTAAGATCTCACACCAATCATGCCCTCTACAGTAAGATCTCACACCAGTCATGCCGTCTACAGTAAGATCGCACACCAACCATGCCCTCTACAGTAATATCTCACACCAATCATGCCGTCTACAGTAATATCTCACACCAATCATGCCCTTTACAGTAAGATCTCACAACGATCATGCTATATATAGTTAAGTAACTAGCGCAGCATCATTACAGCTTGCAGACATCAATACGTTGAAAAGGCAAAACTATATATGAACTCTGATAATTGTCCTAAGAAGAAACCCTTATTAATCGTGAGGACCGACAAGGGTGGGGGCAACCGAGGAACAATCCCTGGTATCCGTGCTCGTAAGGGGGCACGGGCCGAACAACACTTTTTAATTTTATCAAAGAACAACTTTGCTGGAATAAGAACTTGGAGAAGCCCGGATGTTTCTTACCCCACGGCATGTGATCGCTTTTTGCGACCCTGTCAAACTAATGCAGGAGCAATAACTCGCCTTTAAACTGTGCGGTCTAGGAATTGATCCATGCATGTATCACGTGGATTTTACCAATCCAAAGATAGTAGTTTCTTTTTTGTTCTCGCGAGTCCTCCATCTCCTCTTGCAAGCATTGAAAAGTAGATTCAGTTATATATGGTTTGTTACAACAGTACAAATACCATAACACTATTTAGTTTAACTGAGTCGGTCTCAACGATAAAAATATCTCATTTTGATTATTGCAGAGGAAAACCTTACCAATCTCTCCCTGCCGTAAACCGCCTCCCGACACCAGTGGACGAAGTGACCGACATTGGGGTGTATTACCTAGAGGAATCGGACGAGATCTATATCCAAGCATCGCCAGATTCCAATAATTTTGATTGGTCTTCTTCTGAGGACAAAGCAAACTTCGGAATTTTGCAGCTTTGCTGAACCTTTTATTGGCCATATCAAATAGATTAACGTTTTATGTTCTGTTTGCTTATACGGGCTGTTCTCTTGCAAGGGCGATTTCATTTCATTGCATGTACAAAATGAGTGTTCATTTTGGTGAAAATCACTTCATAAACACATAATGTACAGTGTGTATTATTTACTTCCTTCAACACGGCTCCCTTAAATGATCTGTACAGTATTTACATACTAACTCGACATTTTATCCATTCATAAGGCCGTTTCTTATGCTTTTATTTTATCTTCAGGTGTGTGCTTGTTGCATTTTAATTTCCTGTAAATAAATTACTAAAATTGGAGGAAAAAAGAAATTTTCTCCATTTCATAAAAAACCGATTAAATTTTATCTATATGTCAATGGTATTAGAGAATTAAAATATATACATTGACAAGTGTTTATTGTTTATTGTTGAACATAATGTGATGACGAGTGTTCTCCTTTCTATGTTCTATTTAATATATTTTCCCATAATTTTGATGTTCGCAGGAAGGATATAGTGTGCAAATAGAAACGAAGCGTGCTCGAGTAAGTCAGTCAGAGGATGGACTACGTTTTGAATATTGAGGCGGCTGTTAGCGGAGAAACTAATTGATCTTAGGAAAGTGGTTGGAAAAGAATACTAAATATTTATGTCTATGATACGAACTTGTTAAAATGTTTTGATACTTATAATAAATAATAAATAAATAAATAAATAAATAAATAAATAAATAAATAAATAAATAAATAAAAACCTGTATTTAAATTACATTCGTTTATTATGTACTTCTGAGACGGTTTCATGCGTTATAATAAAATGAAATTCTTGTCTTTCTCATCTGCACAATACCTTATCCCAGTCTTCGTACACTATGTTTGCAGGCTAGGCGTGACTATTTTGTCAATTTACATTACGAAAATAAAATAAAAAATGTAAACTAAAATTTTTAACCAAACAGGTTTTATAACAAATTTAAGCTTAGAATATTTTTTTTCACTTTCTGTCCAGAAAAAATGTCGCATCTATACATATACCTATTAAATGATATAACATATATCCCGATTAATAAAGAAACTTTCCTGCTACAGTTAGCAAATGTAGGTATGCAGGCAGGTAGGTAGGTAGGTAAAAAGGTAGGTATTAAGGTTAGCTGGTATTGAGACCTGGCAATACAGAGGCAGATAGCACTGAAACGTCGAATGTAAATCGCACACAAATGGTACCATTAAACATTTCAGAAAAAGTTTTTGAAAACAGCAAGGTAAAAATCCCGTGTGACTTGAACATCCGGAGCGACCATATTATAAACACAAGAGTTAGGACTATATGATAATAAACTAAGAAACAGAAAAAAGCAAAGCCAACAGATTTTGTAAATCTGAGCAACTAATTTAATTATCAGTTATAAAATAGACAATTAAGAGGAACTTATAGTATTATGAACTGAATCCAAAATAACTGTATAAAGTTATATTCAAGTCTAAAAAAATCGAATATTCAGAATAAACGTAAGATTCTCGAATGTACTGTCTGAAAACAGTCCCCGCGTGCCACGATGGCATTGCTAAGAACAGCTTTGAATATGTCATAATAGTTCTAGAATAATATTTTAGTACAAAGCGCACTTTGTACTTAATGAATAGTCTAAACAAATGTTTCTTTTCATATCGTCTGCACACTTACACAAACACACATACACACACAGACACACACACAGACACACACCTGTAAAGTAGTAGGAATGACTTAATTTATCAATTATGTGCTTACATATATCTCCAAGAGTCTATTACGACTATATGTCGCAATATATCCCACGTAACAGATCTTACTATATAATCAAATATTTCACTAAACCTACAAAACTACAAAACCACCTGACATTAACAAGCCAATAAAAAATAACCACAGACTCGAGAACATGTTTATTATTAGAATCTTCACAACGCCTATGTATTGCCCATATGCATTCTACAACCACTCTTAAGATTTTAAAAAAGAATACATATCCGCGTACAAAATTAGCTATGTCATGTCTTCCTTATAGACAATCACTACCATTCACAGTGAGGAACAAAATCTAAAAAATGGTACAGATACACTTAACAATTTTACAAGTTGAGGAATGGATACTTGACATAGTACAGAGTGACCATAGAATGTATACTAGAGACTAGACATTTTAGTGAATGACCACGAAATACACACGGGAGACAAGACACAGTGCAGACTGACCACAAAATACACACTGTAGACGATACATAGTACAGAGTAATCATAGAATGTATACTGGAGATTAGACATTATACAGAATGACCATGCAATACACACTGGAGACTAAACATAGTAAAGAGTGACCACATAATGCACACTAGAGACTAGACGTCGTAAAGAGTTACCGCAGAATACACTCTGGTGACTAGACATAGCACAAAATGACCATATAATACACATTGCAGACTAGACCTAGTACAGGGTCACTATAGGATACACATTGGAGAATAAAAAAGTAAATAGTGACCATAGAATAGATACTGGAGACTAGACATAATACACTGGAAACTCGATATAGTAAAGAGTGACCACATAATACACTTTGGAGACAAGATATAGTACAAAGTGACCATATAATACACATTGGAGGCTAGACAGGTGTTAATGTAAGGCACACTGGTGACTAGATATTGTACAAAGGACTACATAATACACACAGGTCACTATATATTGTACAAAGGACAAAGGACTACATAATACACACTGGTGACTAGACAAAGTACAAAGGACTACATAATACACACAGATCACTAGATATTGTACAAAAAACTACATAATACACACTTATGACTAGACAAAGAACAAAGGACTACATAATACACACTGGTGACTAGACAAAGTACAAAGGACTACATAATACAAACTTGTGACTAGACAAAGTACAAAGGACTACATAATACACATTTATGACTAGACAAAGTACAAAGGACTACATAATACAAACTGCTGACTAGACAAAGTACAAAGGACTACATAAGACTCACGTGTGACTAGACAAAGTACAAAGGACTATATAATACACACTTGTGACTAGACAAAGTACAAAGGACCATATAATACACACTTGTGTGTAAACAAAGTACAAAGGACTACATAATACACACTGGTGACTAGACAAAGTACAAAGAACTACATAAGACAAACTTGTGACTAGACAAAGTACAAAGGACTACATAATACACACTTGTGACTAGACAAAGTACAAAGGACCATATAATACACTCTTGTGTGTAGACAAAGTACAAAGGACTACATAATACACACTGGTGACTAGACAAAGTACAAAGAACTACATAAGACACACTTGTAACTAGACAAAGTACAAAGGACCCTATAATACATATTGGAGGGTATACATAACACTATTTCAGGAAGAGGGGAATCATATTGACTATGTGCACTGAGAACTGAATTAACTTCCTCTACGTTGACTATGAATGCTACAGTTATAAGCGGTAAATAAACTTTTCTTATTTCATTATTCCAACAAAATTCATTCCAATTTTCTCAATCCTAATCTTGTAACGTGGTGGCGGATTAAGAATACATTAAGCAATAGCTAAGTTTATTTGTACTAATGATATGTTTCTTGTCGTATTAATTAATGTGATATTAACATACTGACCAAGGATAGAACGTGTCATCTGATATCATGATTGATTTGTCCCGTCATTCTTCCATTACAGTCTCTCTCTCTCTCTCTCTCTCTCTCTCTCTCTCTCTCTCTCTCTCTCTCTCTCTCTCTCTCTCTCTCTCTCTCTCTCTCTCTCTCTCTCTCTCTCTCTCTCTCTCTCTCTCTCTCTCTCTCTCTCTCTCTTCAAAAGTCGAGATCCGTACCCGTCAATACCAAACAAATTCGGTTGCCATCATCTGTCCTTGGAAGAACATTTGGTTCCCATTTATTAGACATGAAATGGACAATAACAATTTAAATATGCAGTAAAAACCAAATAACTCGCTCACATGTACCTGACAGAGCAAAAAATACGTTATTCAAAAGCGCCCGCTACACTTCTTAAAGCCCCTTGAAGACAAATGATGAATGTCCACAGTCGGAATAAGGGAGACATTAGAAGCTCAATTCTTTTTAACTGGGACACATATGTGTTCATATTTCACAGCTGTAATAAACAATATGAACACTCTATAAATAATGTGAACACTATCGATTAAGTATATTTTATTACTTGAAACAAAAGTTCCTTTGAAATAGTCGTAGCAATCTGCAATTCCACAACACCATCCTGAGTCATGGCATTTATATAACTTCTGGCCTTATGCTTTCAATGAAATTCCATGGAAATAATTGACATAAATATTTGGATCCATCAGAGCCACTCTGACATGGAAACCTAGTGAGATAGATATTGTCAACGTTCGTATCATAGATACTCTACGTGGTTTTAAAAACTTTATGGCTTGCGCGGCTCTGATTTCTTTAAATAATTAGAAATTTTGCAAAAGACTGATATATAAAGCAAGTGATAAAAGTCATGAATTATTTTTAGATATTGGAAGTTAATCCTGCATATCATAATCCCCCCATCGACTCGCTATCAAACAGAGATTGACCAAGGATTTGAAAATGTATCCAACTATTTTTGTCATACACGCACCTTCAAGAAAACTGCCAACCGATCTCCTCGTTATGTTTACTAAATCAATCACTATTTCAAGGTTCTCGCCAAAGGACAAAAGTGTATGGATAAATGGGTAGGTACCTATAGGATGAATACTGTTTTAATATTGGCTTGTTGGTAATGGTGGTAATAAGATCCACTGGAGAAATCAAAATCGAATCCGCGTGTCCAGCGCCATATTAAGTACCATGTAAAGGTCACAAGTTTGGATTGGTTGTATTCATCTATTTTCACCGGAACACCGAGTATAGTCTCAAGGAACCCGGCTGTAGATATACAAAACAGATATGTGGCCATATAACACAATTATTTTTTACTATATGGTCTCTACATTTGTTTCTCAGTACTGAACTTTCCACTGTGTGACAATCAATACAAATCATATGTTAATCTAAGATACCTTCAAAAATGACATTACGGTGAGTTCTTGTCAAGGGGTGACCTGCATTGTTTTGAGAGGCTGAATTGTAAACAAAACACTATGCAACGGAACACAGATTTCACTTCCAGATCATCACCATGACCTATTACTCAATGTGCACTGTCGCCGAAATACACAGACAACCACACCATAAGCTCACATTCTAAAGAATAAACAATTGTCTTTAAATCCTTACCAAGAATGCCAAAAATCTAACTCTTATATCACCACCAAACGGAGACAGGAAAAATATGATTTAAAAAAAGACGTACTATTTTCGTGGGTACTGAACCGGAATTATTAATTGTGTTCTGATTCCATGTGGGTATGATCTTAACTGCGACATCGGGTATTGTTATAAAGTAGACCGGGAGTATCCAGAAAACGTCACCCACCTCCACAACGAATACAACTAGTACCAAAATCAATGACTGTACCCAAATCGTAGACGTCTCTGTGTCAGTACCAAATGATAGCGTAGTTTAACCGTCCTATACAGAGTGCATAAAACTGGTTCCAACTCTACGCACCAAGCTTAATGTTATACAGATGAGAGACCTGCAGTAGTATGTTCATACATGTATCCCAAATACACCGTGTACTTCTGTCTGATGCATGTATCCCAAATACGTCGTATGCTCCAGTCTGATCAGCAGATGGTGGCGTATATAAAAATGAAAACAGGACTCAAACAAGTGTGAGATAGATTTCCTCAGACTTAGGAACAATATTATATTTTGAAACTTTCTTATAAGTCGTCTTCTAAACTTAGTTCAATTATCTCCGCATAAACGTGTCTGGTTTTGATGTGCATCAAAAGCGAGTTTGTAAGTTGCCACCTCACTTTGGCTTAATCTTGTCCTAATAGAACTCGTAAAGGAGAAGATGTACAAATCCAACACAGACGTGGCAGCGAAGATGGATTTTGCCAACGTCAGTAAAGTTTTCTTGCTGTGGACGTCTAAATTATTTTGACCGAAATGTTAGGCAAGCAATCAATCGATTGAGCTTTTCTTGTAAACTATTAGGAAAAGATCAATACGGATTAGTTTTTAATAATACTCTATAGATCTTCCAAAAACAGCATTGTTCATCATACTAAAGAAGTTTTTCTCAAACGCGATTGTGGCTTTGTGCGCAGGATATTCATTTTTATACAACCTAGTGGATAGAGCGTCTGCCTCGAATGTGGGAGGTCGTGGGTTCGGTCCCCGGTCGAGTCATAACAAAGACTTACAAAAAATGGTAATAACAGCTGCCTAGCTAGGCGCTCAGCATTAAGAAGTTAGTGTTAGGATTGATCGGCCTGGTATCAGGATAATGTGACTGGGTAGGACATCATGTTTCATGTCTGCGGCATGAAGCCCCAGTGCTAGACATCACTATAAACTGACACACTGCAGACATCGTAGCGATATAAATGAAAAATTGTTAAAGCTACGTTAAAAATCATAATGACATCACATTTTTATATACGGAGTAATTCAGTCACTCTGCCAAAATTCAAGTATACGGTTAACATCGCATGTAAGCATTCAGATCCGTAAAAAGTACTGCAGATTTCGTATTTGGACTACATAATTGTTGTTCCCATTGAGGCGGAGTAAGCGGATAATCGTTATGTGAATCTCGTCTGGATACTCCAGATCAACATCAAATAAATATCCGTGACTGTTGTTGCTTCAGTATTCATGTACATATGTGCGCGGGATTAATACATTCAAACCCACCGTTAACAGGTATGGTTCACATTATTCTTGGTGCATAAACATTGTTGTGAGAAAGACACATGGTGTAACTGTTTGGTACAACAGGGTCCTCTCGTCCAGGTTTGGGTTGTTTTCGCGAGCGTAATAGTAGCCGGGCATAGAAATTCCACCATGGATCCAAACAAATACTGGTAAATATCAGTACGCAGTTCAACTCAACCTTCGCTTTTACCAACAAAGTATCCCAGGTGCGGATATGTAGAGCATGGAATCGAGATTATAGACACGCTTGGCAGTATAACAAAATTTCACAAAGACATCAATGGGCAGTAGCACGTCAAGCGGCAGATATAGACATTGATAGCATGATTTGCACAGCCAATTATAGACCAGAAATATTTTTTGTATGTGCATATTCGTTGGCGGAAATACCTTCGCAAGACAACGATCAATCGATTGCTTCAGTTGGCGTCAAATGTCTTTCATCAAACTTATTTCAGTCGGTCATGTGCTTATAGGCATAGATTTCTTTGTGGGTGAGTAACGTGAACGCTTCAAGATCGCATTCACTGTATTGATGAGTAATTTTAAAACTGTTCTGCTTTAAGTTTGCTGTTGAGCTTGTACATGTTAGAATTTAGAAACTGCAGCCAATCAATAGACATTTGTCTGAGCCTAAGACTGACATATTTTCCATGGTGTTGGGGATAAAGCGTAATGGCTTGATGCCGTTGTGACTGCATGCATTATTAGGCGACTATCATACCCTAGTGGGTTATAAACTCTAAGAGAATTCGCATTTTCTTTGGACAAATTCGCAGCTCGTGCGCGCTGACTGCAGCTGGAGGTAATGTGACACTAATAACGAACTGTTTCAGTGGTGGCGTTGAGATCCACATTAGTCATAGCTGCTGTTGGATCCATTTCGCGGTAACACCAAGCGCTTTAATATACACGTTAAAAGAGGCCTGGCCACAATATAGCAATAGTGACGCAGTCTCATCTGAAAATAGCGCAACAAAATTCGCATGAGACTTGTTCAGCAACTTGTGTTATATTGGACATTTTATCTTTGGAACTTTCTTTTGGGGTCGTTCAAGCACAGATGATATACACGACTTTAAGTTTTCGTTGCATCGAAGAAGATTTCAAAATTACTCGACGGTTTCTGATATTTTTGTCCTTTGTCGCTTTTCACTGATTTCAACATAATAAAAGTTATGGTTGTCATGCAGTTGATGGATACTACATTTACGCAACCTCCTCCCATTATATTCGTTGTGTCGGTAAAACAGCCGAGCCGGGACAAAGTCTTTATGCACACTTAATGATGCTTGAATCTTGGCCATTCGTGTCGTTAAGCAAAAATATATGAATCTTGCACTGCTCACTTTTCGTGGTGGATAATTTATTCGAATACATAAAAACCTATATTCCAAGGGAATACATTACCAGCAATATAATACGGTTTTAACCTATATTCCAAGTGAACACATTACCACCAATACCCATAATGATACAACCCAGGCACACCAATCAGATTTATTTTCGGGGCTAAATCATCAACCAATGTCACTGGCATTGCTGAAAAAATAATTTCATCACGACCTCATTCAAGAATAAGTGTTTATTTTGAATTTTCTTGCAGCAGCGCCATATAGTCTCAGTAAGATAGTTAACTCCACTGCATATATAATGCAGACTAAAACATAGATAGGGGGAGTTTGAATTGGTGATGGTAGATGGCATCTTCGACCACAAATAAGTGAAACAGTTGGGGTATGATTGATTTAACGACAGTGAAGTTCAGCAACTGTTAGCGGGCTTTGCAAAATGGTTTAACATTACGCTAGTGAATATAATCGAATATGCTTGTAAATACTATTCCCTTAAGGGATGAAAGGGTGATACCAATAACACCGCATACACAAAGACGAGTTTGTCTGCACCGGTAGTGGAAGCGTTTCGTTGTGCATTTCCAAAGAAAAAAATAACTGTATTTCACAAAACTTAAAAGTAGCTATATAGATGTATGCGAAGAGCGTTTGCTGCGTAAAATTGTTCACACTAACTTCAGAATTATCATTTCTTGATCCATACATAAACGTTCTCGTTGGACTATCGGAGTAAACGCAGTAACGTCATCGAGTATATAAGGCGTAGGTCTATCAATACAAAAGAAGTGGAAATATTGCAATAAAGTAAAATCCCTCCTCCTAACCAACAACCAACAAAATACAATAAGACCAACATGCTGACTATAAAGAAGAATTCTTCGAATGAAACATTGCAATCAACTGAGAACTATAAAGAAGATTTCAACAGAAGTGGATAAATTGCAATAAATCTACATATCAACAATAGACTATAAAGAAGAAACCAACTATAATCTAAAAATTGCAATCAACTGAGAAATATAAAGAAGAGCACAACAGAAGTGGAAACATTGCAATCATCTTCATAACAACATTACAAATAAACAACAACAAGAAATTGCTGACTATAAAGAAGAAATATAAGGAACATTGCAATCAACTCAGAACTATAAAGAAGACTTCAACAGAAGCGGAAAATTGCAATCCACCCCAATATTATACAAAACCTATGCAATAAGCTGACTATAAAGAAAAACCGGATATAATCAAACGAATTGCAATCAACAGAGATAAATAACGAAGAATTCAAAAGAAGTGGATAAATTGCAATTGAGTCGCACCCATGGGCGTGCATGGATTTGTTGGTAGCCCTCTTGGTGGTCTTGGCCTGCTGCTGGGTTGGGTGGCTTTCTGCCGAATCGGAGTAATAAAAGTCATGGTCTTAAGGTCAGATTCGAAGCGAAAAGATCCAGCCTGGGATAATGTCCCCTTACGCGGATCCGGGCCGATGGCCAACCGTGTAAGAGGGTATTGGAGGCCCACCCTTCGGGTGGGTCCTCTGGTCTTTTACGAAAGTGAAGGACTTCAAAAGTCGTCAAGCAAACGTACATGCATATACGACTATAATTGCTATCATCATCATCATCTTCCAAACTCTTAAACATCCTATGGAATTATTAAATATAATATCGACAGATATAAAATAATACAAAATTCAGGGAATGATACAAGTAAATTACATATATACAAATACAAGCATATTTTGCAGGTTCAAAGTGTTTAAGAAATTTTAAGTAGGGACTGTACTTTACAAAGTGTAACTGTCCAATCTGATCTGTATTACCACAAACAGCCACTCGCGCATGAGTCTCATTTTAAGCTTCGATGTACGTGAAATTAATTAAATATTTTTGCCGGAAACGCGCGTGTAAATAGCGCATTGAAATTAATTAAGGTTTTTATTTTGTAAGATTTTAAGTGTTCAGAGACCATATTGTCAAAACTAATATTATGTATTTCAAAAATATAAATATAAATCGAAAGAGTCAAATAATAAACTGAAAACTGTCAACAATGTGCAGAACTATTTTGCGTTATAAAAACCCACCAGTATTAACAATTTTTATTGATGCACTCCCATTCTAAAGGCCATGTACGAAGTAAGTACATAACCAAGCAATAACAACTTGTTTTGACCGAAAATACTCAAAACAACATCCCAACATTGATGAGAATAACAACTGTGCACTCTATGTTTGGTTTCACGTATCTCATGTTCGATGACATCGTGGTTTACTTGTAAGAATGCATCGAACGAATTTGTTTGGACGCATAATGCTATTAACAGTCTCACAAAAATCTAATGATTATTACGTGTAAGTATTCTTGACAAGACAATGGTAGCATTCCTTTTCTTATTCGAATTACTGTGATGCTGATCTCTACTGTGAAGATAAAAGTAACAAAAATAGGTATAGATATGCAGATAATATACTCACGTGTACCAAGCCAATAAAATACGGGTACATATTGGAACATAAGACCGTGAGAATGCTGTAAACAATATTCATCACAGCGGTCTGTTATGGCTTTTAAAAGGTCATCCTGAACGACGAGAAGCGTGGTAAGCCCTACCAGTCTCTCTCTAATCGAAGCGTTTTGTTTTCATTCCCCTCTGGTTTCTAGGCACTTTGTTATGTGTTCCGATTTTGAAACGAAACGAATTTAAAAAAGGCTGAATTTAAATTATGTATTTTTTTTCATACTATTAAACTTTAGGCTCGTCTAGTTAAAATTATCTTTGAAACACTTTAAGAGGTGTACAAGCGGCGGAAAGAAAATTAGCGTGACCTATTTTACAATATGTTTCAGTTGGTCGTCGATCAATTTTTTAAGGACGAGTGCCCTTGTTGTTATTATGGGGTTCAACGCCATTTTTCAGCACAAGATAGGCTATACATGGCGGCCAGTATTAATGGTGGAGGAAGAACCCTGAAAAACCCAGAGAAGAACCACCGACCCACAAGAAGCTACAACAGGCTCTCTCACTTACCCATGTTAGCCGAGTCTGGACTCGAACTCACGCAGACAGAGGTGAGATGGCAGTGATTCGTAACGGTCAGCGCTTTAGACTAATTGGCCACTCGGGGCCCCAACCATGTTCGTAATTAGTACCAAAATCAATGCAGCCATGCAACCTTTGACCTTTAAAATAGATATGCTTGTCAAGGTAGAATGATGTGGATGGCGTAAAACTGTTCTGATTATTTTGATTAATTTCAAGTGCCACCTTACAAAATAGAGAAACTTTAAATGTCTGTCATAATCTATTAATATATTTTATATACATTTACTAGTTATCCGTGCTTATTATTTATTGACTAAAACAAGAACCGTTTTTTTTTCTCTAACTCTTCAGGATGACAAATAAAAACTACGTTCAAAGAGGAATTAATTTGTATTTATTTCGTTCATGTATCATTTACTATTTACGATAGAATGGAATGCATGCACAGTTGAAACATATAATATTTAAAAGTTATGTAAATTGACGTACTAATTTACATTCTGAACCGTCAACTCGTGACATGCCAACGTAGTTTACTGTAGAATTTAATAATTCTGAACGAATACCTTTGGTTATAAACATCTTGGACGACCAAGAGAGGCTCATTTTCTTGACGGCAACGAAATATATAAATGCCCTGTGATATTGTTTGGTAGTCGTTAGATCTGTCTATGCAATACAAAATCGGGCTTTTAGCAAGGCTTTAACTTCATGGACTCCCTTACTAATTGGGCGAAATCATTTTTAAAAGAAGGAAGAAAAATAAAACTTTAAACTATCGTTTTGATCTTGATACGTATATTCTATCCTCATATTTCATGAGCTCACAATATAAAATGTATATTATTGTACTTTATTGTTGCCAATGTTGCCAAGAGGAACCACAGAAACATATGACTGGTTGCAAAAATTACCTTTTGAAACATCAATCTCTTATTTAGTTTGAGTTCATGACATGCAAAAAAGAATAATGTTAGGTCACAGATGGGATTATTTTTGAAATATCCCAAACTCCATTAGACAATTTTAAAACTTCTCCTAAAATACAAAGAATTACGTTAGGCGATATTGCAAACGCGATAAAAAGCAGCAATCCATCCTCCCGACCCTTGCCCCAAAATCCGATAGATAAAGCTATATACTTCTCTTGTTGTCATGATCAGATAAAATTAAATCTGTTCTTTATGATTTGACTGGAGACATATTTCCTTATTCCAGGAATTGTGAATAGCTAAAATTAGAAAATATTTGTTTTATAAACAAAGGCTTTAAGTGTTTCAAATCAGACTGACTTGTTGCATATACCTTTTAGTCAAAACAAATGAAATTAGGCCATCGTGTCAATGTACTCTACATTGTCAAAGGACACATGTCACATGGGTGACGTGAATCCAAATGAAGTCCTAATGTCTTTTAGCAATTGGAAATATGTCCTTATAAAACGGATTGCATATTGGTTCCTGAGAAATCACTGACGAAGACCGTTCTGGTAAGACATGGTAGGAAAGAGAGGTGTTGCAAGGGTATAATAGGCATATATTTGGAATAGCTCTATGGAGTAGGTATGTTACTGCTGCTGAATATTGTGCCAAAACTATATCTAATCTTGAGAACAGAACAACTGCACAAGGACATTATTTACGCTACATACTATTAGAAAAACGCCAAGAAACCGGAAGTTAACTGGAACATGTATGTATGTATGTATGTATGTATGTATGTATGTATGTATGTATGTATGTATGTATGTATGTATGTATGTATGTATGTATGTATGTATGTATGTATGTATGTATGTATGTATGTATGTATGTATGTATGTATGTATGTATGTATGTTAAAACACGTGCTTTAAATGATTCCAAAGAATAACATATTTCATAACATACCAATGTTACAGCATGAAAGTGTAATTGATGCGCTATATGCAGTCAATCAATATTATTATTATTATTATTATTATTATTATTATTATTATTATTATTATTATTATTATTATTATTATTATTAAATTTTTTTGACTGTTCCTATAGCAGAAAGGGCGCCAAGTCTCCTAACCTACTTATTTTGCACATATTGGGAGGTACTAAGATAGGCCAGCAATCATTCAAGGATCATTAAGGTCTTTCACTTTGGTACCAGATTACCAAACATCATTATTTACAGGATACATTTCCCTGACAATACATTCTACTCAACCAAAAATCTATTGAAATACACCAAAGTATTTTGCATTCATAGTTGCTCCAAGTTGTGCTATTACACCTAATAGTAGTATGTATATTGTGGTAAGGACAATCTAATTAAAATCAGACGGCAGTTGTCCTAAGTGATGACAGCTTAGGGGTCATATTCTGGTGACCTATATTATTATCGTAATCGCTTATTTTATTAGCCAATCAGATGAAATCTTATATCGTTGCGTTTGGAATGTGGCTGAAGGACACACGGTACTAATTCTATAGAAGAACTGTGAACCAGTCTAGAAATGGGTGAAGAAATAATCCAGTATATACGGGTTTGGTAGTCCATAATTGGTTAATAATGAAAAGTAAAGTTTTATTAAAAATATCTTTTGAAAGCTTGTCCTATGTTTAATTTAAAAAAAAAATAGACAAATTTCTATTGATGCAATTTTAGTATTTTTAAAGACTTGACTTAGGATTACTCAATAATGAAAGTAGCACTTGATTCACTTGGTGCTGAATCAATAACATGGACTTCATGCACATGTAGGTCAAGAAATCTAACCATAACAAGTCTGTAAAATTCACACGATATTATGTGTAATCATAACCAGTCTGTGAAATGTAGACTATTATTTGTTATCATGAACAGTCTCTGAAACGTAAAACCAACACCAGTCTGTGAAACGAATACACCATTACGTATGTGCAGATATTATAATTATAATGATTCAAAAAGTAATTTTGTGATAAAAAGAAAGCAAGAGCTCATATATGTGTTTGTATATGTTGTGTGTGATCTGGACTTTTAAGGTACGTCGCTACGACTTCGGTAGTGAGGGAGTTTATAGCATTGTGTAGTACTGCCGCATCATATCTTACCCAGTCACATTATCCTGACACCAGGCTGACCAGTCCTAATACTAACATCATAATGTTGAGCGCCAGAGGAGGTAGTTGCAAGTACCATTGCTGCAAGTCTTTCGTGTGCCTCGGCCGGGGATCGAACCCGCGACCTCCCACGTCCGAGGCGGACGCTATAATCATCTATGCCACGGGAAAGGAATTGACATCCATAATATAATGTTTATATTGTTACATTATCATTTCATCTACGACAAACATTTTTTAATTTCTTGGAAAAAAAATATATTGCTAATGTAGTGTTTATTTATGCTAAACCTCTCTACCGATCTAACTTATAATATTCTGAGAAATAGATTTAATTTCTAAATTTAAAATTTTAGATTAGAAATATCAAAGAGGTCATTTATCATTTCGAACTTATCTCGGTGGAACACCCTGCCCTATGAATTCATACATTCATGGAACACACACACACACACACACACACACACACACACACACACACACATATATATATATATATATATATATATATATATATATATATATATATATATATATATATATATATATATATATATATATATATATATATATATATATATATATATATATACACACACACACACGGCTTTGGAAAATGCCATTTGTACTCGCTAATAAGTCGTCCAAGAACAAACTGAACAAACCCAGATCTGCCTTGCATAATGGGCAGTTTGTTAGAAGTAATCAGTAGAACAAATAGTTTAGATCCTGACATGCAGGCTCATTATCCTACAGCAGATCATGGTCTTTGTTGTTTGCAGACTGATTCGACTTGCAAGTGGGTCTATAAACGATATTCATTCCTTCATACACGAATTTTACCTAATTGTAGTCCTGTAAATATTTATTTATGTTTTGACATTTAATTTACTAGAATTTTATTGCTCTAATAACAATTTATCTTTAAACAGGTCATTCAATAATCTTAATATCATTGTGGACAGGCACGTGAGAATTCATCTCAATATTTTTTTCTAGAGTGTTACCATTATATAGAAACGCTTCGTAAAGGTTCAACTGCCTTTCATATGTTCTTAACAACCATAATTTAGGTCAGCTTGCATTCAGAGGTATTTGGTGACCTTTAGAAATATGTCCATTCTCTACCTATATATATATATATATATATATATATATATATATATATATATATATATATATATATATATATATATATATATATATATATATATATATATATATATATATATATATATTCGTTTGACCTGTTTTATACAAAGCACAGGAACCCAAAGTCGATTTCTTTGTAACGGATACAATTTACCTATTGATTGCGTTCACGAAGGTTAATGTTCCACATCTCTATCCAATGGTCTACTGGGTCAACACATATAACAGAAATATCGAATACCTGACAGGCACCCATTTAATATTGTCTGGCTGAGTACGCTACATGATCTCAGATGAGAGACTACTCCTCTTGATTCATACTGGTCACAGGCCCCTAAAATATAGCTATAGCTTAAAATGCATGCCATGTTAACCTTGCATCGAAATTGCATGCATTTTCGAGTTAGCTACGCCAATGCATTTTTGAGATTAATATATATCACTATAGTATAGCAGGGTCCTAAATATTGTTCCCCGTTAGGGTGGCACCACAAGACTCCTCCCCAGCACATAAAGAGTTTGAAGTGCCACCTTCTTTGTATTTCTAAAGGTAATGTGTCCCAAGTCCAGTTTTGGTAGATATTAATTATGGCATCAATCGTAATTGCTGTCGTATTAGCTAGGATCTTAACTAATATTTCATAGTCTGTTTAGTAAAGTCAATTCTTTGGGTCTATAGTTTTTCCCTCATTTTTACAAATCAGTGTTATTAGTCCTTGTATCATGCTATGGGACATTTCTTTTTGTCTAACATTTCTTCTCATACTTTATGTGAAAGTGATACTGTTGAATTTTTAAATGTTTTCTAAAATTCAGCATTAATGCCATGTATTCCAAGCGACTTATGTTTGTTTAGTTGGACAATTGGATATATAATTTCCTGTTCTGTAATGGGTTCATCACAGTTGGTTATATTTTCCTGACATAATTTAGGAAAGTTTATGTTGTTTGTATAATTTCTCATCAATCATTTTCTGTATATTGTAACAGTAATGTTTTTTTTTTTTTGGGGGGGGTAATATCCTTTTTCCATCCTTAATTTATGTCATGCTACTCTCTCATCCTTTTCTAATTTCCTCTCTTCGGTATATGTTCCTGCATGGTTTATAAATAAAATCAAATTTCCCTGCTCTATTTCTTTTCTTTTTTGTAGATCTTCTGACACTTTTTGCTTGTTGTATTTCATCATCAATTGATTATGGAGAGTGATTAATATTGATGCAATCTCTTTCAATATATATTGTTCCCTGCTATGATGACTACCCATGACTCAGTCCCAGAACAGGCTGGTAAAGAGTTGGAGGTGTCACCCCATGTTTTAGATTTCTAAAGGTAATGGCTAAATTTGTTTATCACTGTCATACCATAAAGAGTGTCTCTGTATATAAATTGAAACGTATGTATATGCATATGTATAATGTTTTAAACTTTTTAAAAATTTTTGCTAAAAAAATAAGTTCCGTCATGGCTAATCTTGGGTATCGTTCCCCATCACCTTCATACGACTATTTGATTCCCATCTTTTCGAAAAGTAAACTTTGATTATCTTCTTCTTGATTAAAATTTTTAAAAAGTGTAAATGATAGTAATATACAGTCTACAATCTTGTCAATCACTGAAACTTAGACCCTGAACACAGTCTTGACTTGTTAGGAAATGTCATCAAGTGCTTCATTATGTTGCTAGTGTTACTAACAAGTTAGGAATGTTTTACCAAGTTTCTTAAATCACTTGCACGGTGTGACGAGCATGGATGCAGGAGTTACCTCCCTGTGGCAGACGAAATCAATCTGATATTTGAACAAGAATCTGTTACTCAAGCAAGAGGTTATATTTATTACTGTTAGAGGTTTTATGGCTTTATTAAAAAAAAAATTCAAAAATTTGGATCAAAAAGCTCCTCTTTTTGAATATTTCTCCTTTTCTGTTTATTCGTTAACCTTTGGCGTCTTAAGCAAAACAAGATACAAACTGAAAATGGAGTCAAACTATATTTAAAATGTTTGTTTATATTTTAAAATGTAAAAGAGAAGATGTTTAAAAAATTAACAGGCGCCATAGATTAATGGGAATGTTTGTGAATATCAATGTTAACAGCCTTTTGCGTGTAGCAGACAAAGCTCCTGGTTAACCTTTGTTTACAGCGAGAAAGTATAATTTGAATGTTTTCAAAATTTAATTACAGGAACAATATTTGCTTAACAATATGAACGAAAAGATCCATACATTGAAATTAGTGATTGTTTTCCTTTTTCAGATAACTTTGTACGAATTATTTCCAAACTTATAAACAGCTCCCAGGTCTATCTTAATTCAGATATTTTTGTATCTAAGTAAAATATATTTTAATAGCTTTATGATGCATAATTATTGTTTAGTGATGCAACAAAACTGTTATACTGTAGTGTCCAATAAACAAAAACAACTTTGATTAATTCATTGTGAAATCGCATTTATTCTTATACTACCAAGCATTTCTCCTAAGTAGGAAATTTACTTTTCGGCGCTAAAATTGTTGCACACAATGTATAGAGTTTCGTCAAAACTTGATAAAGTTATAATGCTCAATTTATTAACAGAAATATTTACAGACAGGTAGAAACTTCAGGAGTCATAGCTATCCTTGATGTCTAAAACTGAAGAAAAGTAAACCCTAACTGTGTTGAGAATAGTGTCTGATATCAAGAATACGTCGATGGTTGGGCATGCTTATCCTAAATGATATAAACGTACAACCCTTGCCAAAACTCAGGAGAACATAGCACCATCTACACCTGCTTGTGTACAAAGTTTCTCACGTACACATAAATGAATGTTTTATTACGTAAGTTTATGAATGAATCTCTCTCTCTCTCTCCCTCATTCTCTCCCCCTCCCCATTTGCTCTCTCTCTCTCTCTCTCTCTCTCTCTCTCTCTCTCTCTCTCTCTCTCTCTCTCTCTCTCTCTCTCTCTCTCTCTCTCTCTATTCTGACACTTACTCGACGTCGACTTTCAAATAAATATTTTACTGCTATTTTATTAAGAAGATATTTGCTTCCAACAGAAAATACTTTTGAACGATCAAGATCTTTTGTTATTTTTGTATATTTGTGTTAACTGGTCGGATCATGGAAGTTAACAAACTTTTCATGATAATTCATCACGCAATTGCTCATGATATCTGAAATATTCACTGCCGCCAAGTCTAACAAGCGAGAAGTTTTAGTTTTCCACGGCGGCGGAAACATATTCCTGAAGTAGCAGTGTACATTTCAACTGTCAACTGTTTGCTGTCAATCATCATATTTTTAATCTTGCAGTTGCTGCTATTTGTCACACCGACAGCAAGTGCTAAATAATCTAAATTGACTAAGGCAAATAGCTGACTGAGGCAAATTCAGCTATTTTAGTGTCATCAACGTATTTCTTGTTTGTTAAATCGTCGTTGGCTGCAGGAACATACGATGACGTCATTTCTTTAACGCCCATACCTAAAGTTTGAGACATTTTTTTCTCCGTTTAGTTTAACGAAATTACTTTCAACAACTTTAAATTAGTTAGTCAATCATCGTTGGCCAATGCTACTTTGTCAAGGTGCGTATTGTATATCAACTTACCACCCATCTCATTCGTACATGTCATTGATCCCCCTGCTAGTTTTAAGTACGGAGTAAGTGCGCTTTTTAACTGAACATAACTCACTGTGTTTTTTGTTAGCGGCATGAGGGGAGTTTATTGAATGTCTAGTTTTTTTGGGCTGGTTGACAAAGTTAAATTGCAGGTCCATATTTGATACAGACCATATAATTTCTTTGGAAAAATTCGAGTGAACATCTTTTAAAAAATGCAAAAAGATCAGGTAGGCCCAACTAAAACCCCCAATCACGGACAAAGGTCAAGCACAAAATATAAATTTAATGTAGATTACATCTATACTGATAAAGAAAAAAGAAAATGTTATTACAGAAAACATTCTTTTACATATTAATAAAGATTCATATGATCCTATAAAGGTACATAATGTCTTATGAATGACATGAAAGCATTATAGTACATCTGTACCCCGTGCGAGTGCATCTGCAATCAGATTATCTTTTCCCTTGGTGTGCTTAATGTCAAAGGTGTATTCTTGCAACTTCAAACAGATCTCGACAATCTCTGAATTTAGTCTTTCATTCATTAATGAAACTAATGGAATTGCTATCACCGCACCGAATACAATAATTGGAGAAGGAGCTGAACTAATATGCACTTCAAAGCGTTACAGAACCAATATGAAAACAAACATTACATTGTGGGATAGGTGTTTTGTGCTTGTTTAGGTTTTGTTTAAAAAATAGTACACAAGATGATCTACACCACTTTTATCTTCTTGAATCAAAACTCCCACAACCTCTATATCACTTTCATCAACATACGTTTTAAATAATTAATTGAAATTTGGACCTGAAAGAACTGATGCACTCCTAAATTGGCCCTTAATTTATCAAAAACCTATTGACATTTGTCAGACCAATGAAACGTTTTCATTTTGTTACTATACAAATTGGTCATGGTACAGCAGTTATCGACATGTTGAGTAAACTTTCCAGTAAAATCCATTCATACATAAAAAATCAGTTGCTTTTTACTAGAAGGTACTGTGAATTTCTATTGTCATAAAGTAAGTAACAGAAAGAAGCAAAACCAATAAGTTTAGTCAAATTAGCAAATGATTTATTTCCAAAAAGTGCAAACATTAAGAGGAACTTACAATATTGTGAATTAAGTCCCACACAATCCTAAATAGTCTGTCACAATTCCAACATTTTAGGATGATCCAAATGTATCATAATAATCTTGAATCTTTTGATATATCAATAGTCTTGAATGTACGGATGACGAATAGTCTGGATGCATCAAGATTATATGAATGTCTTTGAATGAATTCACAATAATTCCAAAGTAGTGATTTAGTCCTAAACGTCAAACAACACTTTGTAATTACGATAAATAACATAAATAAATTATTCCTTTCAAATTTTATCCGAACACAACTAAAATCTCTTGATCATTGGTTCACAAAGACTGGTATGAAAAGGGAATGATGTATTGTTTACAAAATATATAGATATATATTATTACGCTTGACCCAAGACTCAATAGAATTTACTTGGTATAAACTAATGAATTCAAATCAAAGTAAACATCCAAAAAAGTAACATCAGTCAGGTAGGACAAAACTCTACCCTCAATCAGGGATAAAGATCAAGCCCACAATAAAAACTACGTAACACAACAATGACTATGCTTCATGCATTTAAATGGCTTAAACAGATGACTGTGCAGAGAAATATACGCCATCTATTAAATAGTTCTTGGTAAATTCAGACAAAAACAGCAACAGTTTAATAATCTCATTGACGGACATTAGCTGAATGAGATTGATAAATGGTGCGTGTTAAATATTAAATGGCACGTGTTAAATGTTAAATGGTGCGTGTTAAATATTAAATGGCACGTGTTAAATGTTAAATGGTGCGTGTTAAATACTAATTGGTACGTGTCAAATGTTAAATGTTGCGTGTTAAATGTAAATGGTGCGTGATAATTGTACGTGTTAAATGTTAAATGGTTCGTGCTAATGTTAAATGGTACGTTTTAAATGTTAAATGGTGTGTTTTAAGTGGTATTTATATTATTAATTTTATCTACTCGAAAGACAAAAGTCTACAACATTTAAGGGACCTAATAGATGTTATTAGGGAGGGAAAGTGATTTGGTTTTCAACGTGTCTGCGTCAGAATTCATCCAGATTTTCTCATTAGTGTTCGCACGGTTTTCTGTTTAGGTTGTAAAGTTAGTTTTAGCAGTGATTCCAGTTTGTAGATATCATATCATATCATAAGTAGCAGAAAGTTAGTAATCAGCAGTGTGTCGAATTACACCTTTAATCCTTTTTATGTGTGCTTTTGTTTTAAGTGTGTATCTTTTCTAGCTTCATTTTCCATATCTTTTATTTGTTTGAGATGCTTATATATATATATATATATATATATATATATATATATATATATATATATATATCTTTTCTTTTCCCTCTATCCCTTCCAATATGAAGCATCTGCTCAAACGTGATTCTATCCCAGTGTTTTTCATACTACGTATCTATTTTTATTTGCAGCATTAATTCCTATACTGACAGATTGCACGCCACTTCAGTTGCTTTGCAGTGTTTGATTAAGTCAAGTCTTTTTCAAGAGTGTTTTTAATTACATCTGATGTATTTACTCTTTGGGTCATTCATTTGCTCGTGAAAATGATGTAACAACGCACCATTTATTTCCCTTGTTGCGGAATTTACGTCGTACACGCTTTGTAACTTCCTCATGCACTGTGTGTTGTGTGGACAAGAAATAAACATATTAGGCCTTATAACCAAGTATTTAGATAGTGACAAAAACATAACGGACCGTCGCTGATTGTTACTAATTGCTAACAGAAGCCCATAAATGTCAACAAGTTGAAGTACAGGAAACAGGCACATGAACTGTACAACACATGTGAGATTAGGACGTAAGAAAAAAAAAACTTTAATAAAGCACTGTTGTTTGACGTGTCGTTTCTGTTATCGGTACTCTGCCCGCTTCCGATTGCAGTCAAGGTTACAAAAATCAACGACTATTTAAATACGGGTACATGTATCTTGATTGATTACTGTAAACATATATTAATAAATTGCATCTGCGGATTTTGTTGTTTAAAATAGAGGTCGCTGAAACCTACGCGAGACAAAGATGCTGAAGTTATCAGAGCGATTGTATTTTGATCTTCCCACACAAAAAAAATTGGAAAAATGAATCAACCAGCAATAATGAATATATAAAACGTGTTACTTGTAAATCGTATATAATTTGAAACAAAACTTTGACTATAGGAATATTAATATTCTATGCAAGTACAAAGATTAGACGCCAGTGAAAGAGACATGTTACTGTGTTTTATATTCAGGAAATAAGCAAGGAAATAAGTATTTCCCATTAATGAAAAAAGTCTTACCTAAAGAAAGCTTTTACTGTGTTTTCCATTCATAACTGAGTCTTACTTAAAGAAAGCTTTTACTGTGTTTTCCATTCATAACTGAGTCTTACCTAAAGAAAGCTTTTACTGTGTTTTCCATTCATAACTGAGTCTTACTTAAAGAAAGCTTTTACTGTGTTTTCCATTCTGAGTCTTACCTAAAGAAAGCTTTTACTGTGTTTTCCATTCATAACTGAGTCTTACCTAAAGAAAGCTTTTACTGTGTTTTCCATTCATAACTGAGTCTTACCTAAAGAAAGCTTTTACTGTGTTTTCCATTCATAACTGAGTCTTACCTAAAGAAAGCTTTTACTGTGTTTTCCATTCTAACTGAGTCTTACCTAAAGAAAGCTTTTACTGTGTTTTCCATTCTAACTGAGTCTTACCTAAAGAAAGCTTTTACTGTGTTTTCCATTCTAACTGAGTCTTACCTAAAGAAAGCTTTTACTGTGTTTTCCATTCATAACTGAGTCTTACCTAAAGAAAGCTTTTACTGTGTTTTCCATTCATAACTGAGTCTTACCTAAAGAAAGCTTTTACTGTGTTTTCCATTCATAACTGAGTCTTACCTAAAGAAAGCTTTTACTGTGTTTTCCATTCTAACTGAGTCTTACCTAAAGAAAGCTTTTACTGTGTTTTCCATTCATAACTGAGTCTTACCTAAAGAAAGCTTTTACTGTGTTTTCCATTCTAACTGAGTCTTACCTAAAGAAAGCTTTTACTGTTTTCCATTCTAACTGAGTCTTACCTAAAGAAAGCTTTTACTGTGTTTTCCATTTTAACTGAGTCTTACCTAAAGAAAGCTTTTACTGTGTTTTCCATTCATAACTGAGTCTTACCTAAAGAAAGCTTTTACTGTGTTTTCCATTCATAACTGAGTCTTACCTAAAGAAAGCTTTTACTGTGTTTTCCATTCATAACTGAGTCTTACCTAAAGAAAGCTTTTACTGTGTTTTCCATTCATAACTGAGTCTTACCTAAAGAAAGCTTTTACTGTGTTTTCAATTCATAACTGAGTCTTAACTAAAGAGAGATGTTATTGTGTTTTCTATTCATGAAATAAGTCTTAATTAAAGATAGTTGTTACTGTGTTTATATTTCACGAAAAAATCTTACTAAAAGAAAACCGTAACTGCATTTCCCAATAATGAAATAAGTCTTACTTAATTAGAGTTGTTACTGTGTTTTCCAATCATGAAAAAAGTATTACATAAAGAGAGTTGTTACTGTGTTTGCCAATCATAAAATAAGTTTTACTTAAAGAGAGTTGTTACTGTGTTTGCCAGTCATGAAATATGTCTTACTTAAAGAGAGATGTTACTGTGTTTGCCATTCATGAAATATGTCTTACTTAAAGAGAGTTGTTACTGTGTTTGCCATTCATGAAATATGTCTTACTTAAAGAGTTGTTACTGTGTTTGCCATTCATGAAATATGTCTTACTTAAAGAGTTGTTACTGTGTTTGCCATTCATGAAGTATATCTTACTTAAAGAGAGTTGTTACTGTGTTTGCCATTCATGAAATATATCTTACTTAAAGAGAGTTGTTACTGTGTTTGCCATTCATGAAATATATCTTACTTAAAGAGAGTTGTTACTGTGTTTGCCATTCATGAAATATGTCTTACTTAAAGAGTTGTTACTGTGTTTGCCATTCATGAAATATGTCTTACTTAAAAAGAGCTGCTACAGTTTTTCCCATTCATGAAATAGGACTTACATAAAGAGAGTTGCTGCTGTGTTTTCCATTCATAAAATAGGACTTACTTAAAGAGAGCTGTTGCTGTGTTTCCAATTCATGAAATAGATCTTATTAATGAGAGCATTCACTATGTTTTTCAATCATCAAATAGGTCTTACTTAAAAAGAACCGTTATTGTGATGTGCTTCTGTGTTTCTCAATAATGATATAAGTCTTACTTAACGAGAGTTATTACTGTGTTTCCGTTTTATGAAATAGTACTTACTAAAAGAGAACTGTTACAGTGTTTCCCATTGATGAGATTGGTCTTACATAAAGGGAGCTGTTAATGTGTTTCCCCATTCAAGAAATAGGTCATATTTATATAGAGTTGTTACTGTGTTAGCCATTCCTGAAATAGGTCTTACTTATAGAAAGCTGCTAATGAGTTTCCTATTCATTAAATCGGTCTGAAAGAAAGCTGTTGCTGTATTTCCCATTCATGAAAGGAGTCTTACTTAAAGAGAGCTGTAGGAAATAATAATATATAATAATAATATATAATAATGTTAATCAATATTGTAGAATGCTTTATTTTCTATGCTAGACCAGTTCATAATCGCAAAATTTACTAACAAAGTTGAAAATGTAAATGACACATAATTCATTTGGAGCAAGGTATTACATTTCATTTCTGCTTACAACTTTCTTCTTCCTTATTATGGCATCATTTCTCGGAATACATGCAAATATTATTAAACCAAGTAAATTATATATATATATATATATATATATATATATATATATATATATATATATATATATATATATATATATATATATATATATATATATATATATATATATATATATCAAGAATACAAATCATATGGCGAATAACAACCCTTTCAAGCGTACTGGATCCACCAAGGGATCACGTGTCAGAGATTGATTAAAATAGATGCAATAAACTGACGACGAACAGTACGAAACTAGTAACTAACTAGCCTAAGCGCTTTCGGCTCATAATGAGTCTTTTTCAAAGGCAAATATAAAACATATACGACAAACAAATAAACACAAAAACGTTGTGTTTGTAAACCTCTACATGGCTGTCTCCACATGTGTTAAAACTATAAATACAACCAGCTTGTATAGACTAGTTGCGGAAACTGAAAAAGGTGTATAATTTCCTAAAAGTCTACAAGCCAAAGCGACATCTATTTTTACTTTTTGTACATTTATGTAACGCAAATTATATCCCGGATATTTGATTCTATACCGGTTATTCTTATAGTAAAAATTGAAGGATAATAGAAGATTTAGAAAATGTTAATTCTACTAGTGCATAGTTTTCATTTTCTAGTCTTCTTGGTTTAGACCGCTTGGTTTCAATGTTCTAAGGCGACGTAAGTAGTAAGGGAAAAGGCTGATTCTAGCTCAATGACTCCTATCCCACAGGTAAGCTCTGTCATACAGAGGTGATGAATTTGTTAGAAAAGCACATGCGTGGAATACGATTATTCTAAAGACGGCAAATGGGTTTTATAATCAGTCTACCACAAGTTTTTTTTATCAGATAACAGGATGAAAATTAAATTGTGCATTAGAACGTTTCAGTTAACAAGGCGGAAATTAAACTACGCATTAGAGGAAGGTAAGTGATATTATATCTTAAGTTTAGATAAAATTTTAGTTGGAAAAGATTATGTCAAATTTTCAAACATTATTTTATAAGTTTAGATAAAATTTTACGTAAGTCATATTTTTTTTGATAATTTTTTTCATACTTGCTAACCCTCATTGGTAGAATGTCTGTTAACATATTGTCAGTAATACGAAATTCACGTAATAAATCATCCATATTATATTGAACTCCTCGTAGGTAAGATCGGATCTGATCAAGTAGTTTCTTGTAAGTTTTTAAAGATGTTAAACAACCGTGCTTTTTATCAAAAGTTTTGGTTCTACTTTTTTACACGCCGCTGTAAGTGAAACACCAAAACCGGATATGATTAACAAAAACAGATTTAATGATACCCCACTTGAAATTATACCAGAACTGGTCATTAGCAACGGCAGATATGATATTACTCGAAGGAACTTATTGTAGTATTTGTAACATTTTTTAACACACCAAAGTTTCTTGTGATAATATTTGTAGTATTGTATTAGTGCGTCCACATCCTGTACTGGAATATCTTTTGAAATGTGATTGAAATCAACTATACTTCTTTTCATTATAATATTTGTTTACATAAACCCAGGTTTTGGTATTAGTAATTCAGCTACAAATTCCAAACACCAATGATAGCCGACTTCGGTTGTATTTGGAAATATAGTAGTAAGTTCAAGTGTAAATTCTTCTTCAATACCTTTTAATATTAATATAGATACAGTTCCAGAAGACGTACCCAAAATATTTAATGGAGATGTGGTTAAAATATTAAAATCTCCAATGCTAATCACTATAAATCTATACACACCAGTAATTTCTGCACTGTATTTGATAGATTTATTTTGCTGCGTCCATTTACCAGACCCAGAAGCAACAGTATACACACTATTTTTAATCTGTTTGTGAGGAATTTTAACCATACTCGTTTTCTCAACAATATTATGAATTCCACTAATAATATCATTGAGTTTTGTGTTAATATCATTGAGTTTTGTGTTAATATTAGCGAGTGTAATGTCAACATTTGATGGATTTCCAAAAAATTCATTTTTAAGTGTGTTTATGTTTCCGCGAAAACTTAAAAACGTGTTCACATGACCAAGAAATTCATTTTTGAGCGCTGTTATTTCATTATTGATTGGAACGTCCTGATCATCGACGTATTTCTTTGTTACAGCGTCTCCATCTGTAGCTGGATATCAAAGATCTGTAATCTTGTTCTGGTTCATAACAATATTCCCATTAAATAAATCACCAGTTTTTTTTAACAAAATCATTTACTGACCTACCAGAATCTTGTATCTTACCTCGATTGTTAAAAGTCACGATATTATCAGCAACCGCATTAGGAATTCGTACAAGTACATCTGGTAGTTTTACATTACTCGTCATTAATCGTCCTTCTTTGTCTTGGAAAACGACGACTTCATTTGGATCTACACTGGCAACATTTAATAAATTATTAATTTCATTTTTGAGCTGATCAAGAGTTGCATATTTGGATAAGTCACCTTGATAACCTTCTGTGGATAAATCTCCTGATAGTGTTCCAAATTTTGTATAGTAACTCATTATTTACTGTCTTAGATAAAATTATCAACACTAGTTTAATATTATACAAAATGGCAAAATCGTCGATATTAAACGTTGATACAGAGAAGCTGGTGAAACACAAACATAACAATGAACTTCCTGATTGTCATTATCTTATTGTTGGGCGAACTGGATCAGGAAAAACAAATTTGCTTATGAACTTGCTTCTTGGTGATAATTTTAACTACGATAGAGTCTGTATTTACACAATCAATCCACAGCAAGATAAGTATGAGATATTAAGCGATTATATTGACAAACTTCGTGATGAACTTAAGGCTGGTGAAGATTTTTTTATAATTAGACAGCCAGAAGATCTTATTCTAGTTAATCAACTTGATGCAGATGAACATAAGATAGTAGTTTTTGACGATATTCCGCTAAATAACATGGAGATGAACAAAATAAGATCGTATTTCTCACTGTCACGTAACAAACAATGTAATTCTGTTTATCTCGCTCAAGGATTTTATAATGTTGACAGATTTATTCGGCGAAATACGGGTTGTTTTATATTATTTCCAGGACTGGACAATGTTGACGTTAGAAATATTGCAAGCGAACAATGCGGTGACGTGACAAAAGATAAGTTTATTGAACTTTACCGAAATGCTACAAAAGATAAATACAACTTTTTCTTATTTGATAATCTTATAAATGATCCAACTAAAATGTTTCGCTGTTGTATTGACATTTACTTACAGTAAGGGTTTCAATTTTATAAAATTTATAATAATAATAATGGACAAACGAACAAGATACAGACAACACATAGAAGATCTAAAAAAAAACTTGCTCAATCTCAGGCATCGCTTCAGCAAAAAGTACAACAAGCTCGACGTGGGCAAGTAACCGCTACAGAAGCAACAGCTACAATTTTCGAGCCGGTTACTGGAGCACTATTAGGTAAACAACCTGAAACTAAACCACTGTCAGAAGAAGAACTTGAACAACTGCAGGAAAAAGGGTTGGTTGGAATTGTTAAAGAACAACAGGAAGCAGCTGCTGCAAAACTTGTTACTAGATCTGATGAAGAAAAAAGAAAACTAATTGAGGCACTTACAGCAAATATAGCTGATCCTGCGGCTAGACAAGCTGAAACAGATCGATTGATAAACAATCCGCTAGAACTTGAGCGAAGATTAGCAGAGTTAACAACGCAAGGAATAACAAATATTATAAAAAATTTATCAGGAGATATAGAAGATATCAAAGAGGAGCAACAAAGAGTTGGTGAGCTTACTGTAAAGTTTATGGAAGTTGGAGATCAAAGACTTCATTTTATAAAAAGAGCAAGTGATGTGATAAAAGATAGTGAATATGATGATTTTTTAAAGAAAGAAAATATAAGAGATATTAATAATATAAACAAGTGGACTGATGCAGAATATCAAGAACTACTCGATAGATTAAATATAATATTTAATGACGGAGTTACTGCTAAAGATGAAATAAACACGGTTACAGAAATTGATGATATGATTCTACTTTATGATAGGATGAGATATGGTGTTATTGCTCTCACGTTTAAAAATACAGCAGAAAATAGTAGATTAAAACCTTTTGGTAAAGGGTGGAGTTTTAAAAGGAAATTTGATACACTCGATAAAACTCGTGTAGAGAAAAGTAGAAAAGTAAGAACAGGAACTGGTGTAAAAATATTTACTTCAACTACTGAAATGATAGGTAGATTAATGTTATTAATATCGTCAAAAGAAGTTGGGAATGTTAGTGTTGAACTTGATAATGAAATCTTTGACATACTTGATCATCTAAGATCGAGTGAATTATTAACATCTGACGAATATGAAACTTTACACCGCGACTTAATCGCGGCGACTTAATTTTGTAAAATGATATAATATAAAAGGAATGCAAACAACATTATTACTAAACTCTAGTGAGTCTGCGATAGATAGCGCAAATTTTTCAGTAAATTATATTCTACCTATCCAAATAGATCCTACAAAACAATATGAAATTGGATTAATTTCTTGTACTTGCTGGAATGCTATACCTAACGTGAAAAATGATGTTAACGATGAAATGTATTTTACTATGATTACAACATCTCCAATATCTACAACAAAAAAAAATAAAAATTCCGCAATGAGCTTATAATATTACTGATCTAAACAGGACAATCAAAGAGCTCATCATAAAAGCTGGCGGTGTGGCTGATAATTTTGAATTGGCAGCAAATTATAACACATTGCGAACTAGGATAACTTTGAAAAATATAGTAATCAGTCTTGAACCAAGAGAAAGAAGTATTGCACAACTGTTAGGATTTACAAAAAAAACTTACACTGCACTTGATCAGCCTATTACATATGACAGTGAACTGCCAGTAAATATAACAGAAGTAAATACGATATTAGTAAATTGTTCTATTGCTTCTGGCTCTTATACATCAAAAGGTAGCAAAGGTCAAACGATTTACAGTTTCTCACCTGAAGTTCCGCCAGGTTCTCTCATGCAAACAACTCCACGACATATTATATATTATCCTTTAAACGTTGAAGATCAAATATCAAATATAATAATGCAGTTGACAGATCAATCAGGAAAACAGTTACATGTTAATAATGAAGTTGTAACTTATTATTTACATCTACGCGAGCAAAAGTAAAAATTATACAACATTATATTTACAATGAAACAAAGAAAAAAAGTTTATCGAAGAAAAATAGTAGGAGGATTTTTTGGAAATATTTTTACTAAGTTATTGAAAATATTCCAGTTATAGCACGTAAAGTTGCACCAATTGCTATTGACGCTGGTAAAGCGTTTGCAACTGGAGCTGCATCTGCCGCTGGGACTGCGGTGGGACAAAAAATAGCTGATAAAATAAAAGGTGATCTACCGATTGCATCTGAAATAAAACAAGCTATCTCAGAAATCGCTCCAACAAAAGAAACTCAGCGTGCTATGATAACAACAACAAAAAAAATTATTATCACCAAAGGGCGAGCAGATGATACAAAAATTGATATCTAAAGTAACAGTGCCGCAATAAAATTTTATATAATCCAATAAAATAAAATGTCTACTAAAAATTATCTCGAGTTAACAGAAACTTATGACATCGACAACGATGTGACAGAATTTGAGTATGTTGAGTATCTTGATGAGAATTCTAACGACCCAAATAAAGCTGGTATTAGAACCTTTAACACCAGAGACGAAGATGTATTTCTACTGCCACATAATGCTATGCTAGAGGTTCGTGGTCAGATTATGACAGTAGCCAATCCACCTGCTGTAATTGCAGTTGGAGCAGAAGTAGCTCTTATAAACAACGGCTGGAGTTTATTCAAAAGTGCTAGATATCAACTAGCCATTCAAACTATAGAAGATATTTCAAGTCATCTACAAGTTGCAAGTACAAATTTAAATATTATTTCGTTTTACGACGATTACTCGAGATCAACTGCAACTAACATGATGTGGTTTAAAGATACTGGACGGGGTATAGCTGAATCAACAGAATTTTAAAAGAGAGGTGCTATAGTACACGGAGCTGATGCTGATGCAAATGCTGTAATTGTGAGAAATTTTCTCATTGCTAATGCTGCTGCTCTATATATTGCCGCACCTGCTTCAGCTGCTAATGCAAACGCCACAAGAGTTTCTCTTATAGCAGCTTTTAATAATCTAAATATAACACCACCAGCTGCAGATGCAAACGGTACTGCGATGTTAAATTTACTTCTTAACACACTTGATGTGAGAAATCCACGATATAACGAAGGTTTTGCTAGGCGAAGAAAACTTGCAGCAGGATCACGTCAAATTACAATGATTCTTCCACTAAGCATGATTTTCGGCTTTTGTCGCGATTATGATAAAGTATTTCGCGGAGTTAAACATACGCTTATTTTAGATCGAGCAGACCAAAACGATTGCTTGTTTAGATCTGGAGGGGCTGATGTACAGTTTATCATAAACAAACTTGCTTTGTGGATGCCACGTATAACACCATCAATCACTAAAATGTCAGAACTAAATAGCACACTTGATAAGCATACGAACAGAATTTACTTTAAGCAGCATAAAATATATCAGACAGCGGTTTCAAATACTACCGACTACAAGTGGCGGGTCAAAACAACATCAAGCGAACAATTGCCGAGACAAATATTTGTCGTATTTCAACAGCAAGCCCGACGAGGTAATCAACAACAAAATAATGCAATATTTGACCACGCTGATGTCAGATGAATACACGCAAGATTAAATTCAAAGCAATATCCAGAACGAGCTATGGAATGCAATTTTGCTGATGACGCTAATACAAATATTACTCGACCGTATATGTACCTGCTTGACGCAATTCAAAAATATCAGGATGTTGAAGATGGAACTCAGATATCAGCAGAGGAATTTCGTACGCTTTATCCTATATTTCATTTTGATGTTAGTAAACATAACGAGCGAATTGTAGACAGCACAGCGGATATTGAAATGACCTGGACACTTGGTGCGGTTCCAGTAGCGCCGTTGTACGTATACGGATTAGTCATTAGTAATAGATTTATCACGGTAGATTCTATTGGGGGTAAAATGACAGTTCAAGTTTAATCTGCAGTTGTTATATAAAATGACAAAATATATTGTAAAAGAAGTATATTTGACTAATGGCCAGGTTAAAAAATTAGTAGCTGCTATTGCAAAGCGAGAACAGGTATCATTAAAAATCAATCCTAATATTTCTGATGGTGTTTTAACAAAATTAATGATAACAAAAATTCAAGTAAACAAGTACAATCGTAAAAAAAACTTTTGTTTTAAATTTGAGTGTTGCACAAATAACTGCGATGGCAAACGATATTGTTGTCAAAGGTGGTTTTCTTGGTCCAGCATTATCAGTATTAACTAGTACAATAATACCTAAAGTTTTTCCGGTGTTGGGAACATTAGGACTAGCAGCAATGTCAGGAGCAGTCTCTGGTGCAACGAAGAAAGCTGTTGAGGGTAATGGTATCATTCGTGGAAGTAGAATAAAATATTGTAAATTTTATGTAAATGATATATTATAATGCCACAACGGAAAAAGAAATCACCAACAACAAAATCGCCAACAACAAAATCGTTGAAAAAAAGAAAACAAAAAAAAAGAAAACAACACCAAAACGCAAAGAAGCAAAACAAGGAGGAATTATTCCATTCGCTCCACTTTTGGCGGGACTAGCGGGAAGTCTGCTACCAAATCTTTTAGGAATCGGACGTGGTCTAACATTACCAGGAACACGACCACCCCGTTGAGTAATTTTGATATAATCGATAAGTTAAAAGCAGTTCCTGGATTTCATGGAGTTTATTCTAAAGATGAACTCGCAGTAATAAAATTACCATCAGCTGTAAGTTCGTGTGTTATTAATATACAAGATTTTAATGACGGATCCGGTACACATTGGGTAGCAGTTTATAAAAATAATAATTTCGACTCGTTTGGACTTCCTCCAAGCGACGTAATAAAAAAGTATATGAACAAAAAATTTAAAACGATATATTATTCATCAAATTAACTCCAACCTGTTGGAACGTCTGCTTGCGGATATTATTGTATTACGTTTATCCGACAGATGAGCAGAAATCTCAATTTTTTAAAATTTATTTTACAGTTTGACAAGCAACCTTCTCACGCTAATGATGAGATTGCATTTAATTTTATCTAAACTTATAAATATAATAATGTCAACATACTGTCTCAAGTGTAGAACTAAAACAGAAAATATTGATGAAACAACAGAAAAAACAAAACACAACAGGATAATATTAAAACGTTTTTGTGCAGTCTGCGGAAAAAGAAAAAATATGTTTTTAAAGAAAGTGTCCCCAGCGACGTCGTCAGCGAAAAATTCCGTAGGATCTGGTTATCCTGATATTATTTTAGTCAACGACTAAAAATATAGAATGATATGCAACTGTGATTCTGACAGAGATTTGTGTCTTGAGCAAAATAAAATTGTCGCATACTGTCAATGTTGTAACAACAGATAAATAATAGGGTCAGGTATAGATATACATAAAATTGTTGGAAAATTGCCAAAACCAAAAGGCGGTTGGACTTTGCCAGGTCATCGGTATACAGGACCTTATAATCCGCTAGATCAACAACTAGATGAAAACGACAATCCATTGCCAGGTCAAGAGCCTTACAATCAAGTGGATGCAATAGTAATGCGTCATGATATCTGTTATCGTGATCATGAAAACTCAAAATGAGATTGTGATAAAGTAATGTTAGATAAATTACATGATATGAAGCCAACAAATCTACGAGAACGTTTTGATAGAAGATTTGTTCAGGGAATAATTGGAGCAAAATATAAATTAGGACTTGGAAAAAGTATACGATGATCTTGCAGTCGAACTACACAGACCTAAAAAAAAAGTTTCCACGACGTAAAATTGTCGCTAATGGTGTAGATGATATCTGGGCAATAGATTTGGTGGATGTATCCAATCTAGCTCAGTTTAACGTTGGCGCTGATGGTGCTCCAAAAACATATTTGTTTAATGTTATAGACGTTTTTAGTAAATATGCTTTCAGTGTACCTGTTTCGGATAAGACAGGAACTTCAATGACTGATGCGCTAAAACAAATAATAACGAGTAGAGAAAGAAAACCGAATAAAATCTGGACTGATCATGGACCCGAGATTTTTAACAAAAAGTTTGAGCAGTTTCTAGAACAAAATAATATAAAAAATATGTTACAGGAAACGAAGGTAAAAGCGTTGTTTTTGAGAGATTTAATCGCACGTTAAACGAGAAAATACATAAACATATGACAGCTAAAAACACCAACAGGTACATCGATGACCTTTCTCAAATCGTAGGTGAATATAATAACACGAAACATCGAACCATCAAAATGTTACCCAATAATGTTATTAAAAATCTGATATTAGCAAATGAAAACATGTACCGCAGACATAAATTTAAGGTTGGTGATAAAGTTAGAATTTCTTTGAAAAAAAGATATTTGCAAAAGGATTTACTCCGAACTGGAGCGAAGAAGTATTTGTAGTTGCTAAGGAACTTTTTACAATACCTGTAACATACGCGTTAAAAGATCTGGCAGGGGAACCTATCATAGGTAGTTTTTACGAACAAGAACTACAGAAAACTGAGCAGGATGTCTTCGTTATTGAAAAAGTGATTAGAAAAAAGAGATAAAAGTTTAGTCAAATGGCGTGGGTATAGCGATAAATTTAACAGTTGGATCCCAACCAAACAAATTATGATATAATGCTATTATAAATTTCTTCATACTTTTGTTTGACAGATTTACATTTTACTGGTTTACATAACGATATTAGATATTGTCTGCGATCGTCAGAGATCGTCATTAGATTAAAAATCTTGACAAATATGAAATCGAATTTGATATTTTTTTGTCGGCCTGGAATTCTGATGTTTAAGAAAGGTTTGATTAGCTGCCAAAATATTTGCTGTTCGGCAACGGTAAAATTAAATTTCATTATTGTTTTTGCAATGTGATACTTGATATTATATCGTTTAGTTGTTGATCTGCTGTAATTTGATCTGTCAGCAACAGTGACTATTTCACCACCATCATCAGATTCGTTGTTATACAAAATATCATCTTCATTATAACTAATAGATTTGTCTATGAAATCTTTGGAAAATGTAATACTATGCATGACCTCATCACTAGTGTCTTGTTCGTATAATTCAGCGAGTAGTTTCATCAAGTCCATTATTATAATATATTTTTATCTAATTTATTGTTATAAGATGATTGATGAGATAAAATATCACCAAAAAGTTAATATATTAAATTACAACGAACTAGCCGAAGCGGTAAGAAAATGTTTGTTGGGTTATAGTGTATATTCTGTTGACGTTATTGTAATGCAAGGTGATTCTCATAAAATATTGCTAACAGAAGCAGAAAAAAATAAAATTAATGATAGTGCAGTAACGACACTAAAATTTGATTGCGATGATATCATAGCATTTGCTCATCATTGTTTGACTAAAACCGAGCTATCAAATATTATTGATCATCATATCTAAAAACAATCCTGGCATCGTATTCGCTTGAAAAAGCTGATTTTGTTACTCTATCGGCTATAAATTTTACTGCTCTGGAATTCATCTTATAATGCTTTGCCACAGCTGTAATCGATTTGAATTTCATCTCCTCATCCGTTTTGAGGTTTTTGGAAATAACAGGTTTTGCTGGACATCTAAAATTAAAACCATTACTATTTTTTCCTTTTCTCACATTTTCCTGTTGCGTCACTAGCTCTAGATTTTCCAATCGATTGTCTGTTTTTACATTATTAATGTGATTAATAACCAGACCATCGGGTATAGATCTGTTGAACACCTCGTAAAAAAAAACGATGACCAAAATAATGAACTTGATTTGTCGATGTTTTTCTAACAGGTACCCTGATATGTCCCATATTGTTCATAGTACTAAGAACTTTTTTAGTTTTTCTGTTTCTAATAATACCACAATCGTTAGCCTCGTATAAATCAAAGACCGGATGCGTCTGAAACTCATCTTGTAAAGATAAGTTGTCAATGTTATCATCAGTGACTGCACCGTTCACATGATATACACGCTGTCCCTCTGGAATGTCATCGCAGAACAACGTGTAAATAAAATCTTTTTTAAGCATTGTAATCCTCTCAGTATTATCTCCCTTTATATTAAACTGATAACCCGCTGACATTAATTTGCCAATAGATATTCCAGTTTTAATGTTAATAACCGAATCTATTGCATTTCCAGCGTATAGGTTATATTGTGAGTGAACATGATATGCTTCTTGCTCATATGCGCTTGTCAGATTTGCTGTCATTATACTATAGGTGATATTTTTTTTTATCTCTAATTGATTTTTAGCGCATGCGCAGTGTGAGGTAAAGTTATATTTTGGGTGAAAATGATATACCTCTTGCTCACGTGCGTTTGTCAGATTTGCTGTCATTATATTATAGGTGATATTTTTTATCTCTAATTGTTGTTTAGCGCATGCGCAGTGTGAGGTAAATTATCAATTAGAGATTATATTATAATATAATAATGTTAAAATTGCGTGATATAGCCAAGAGAAGTCTTAAGGGAGAACCTGATAAAATAGCGACTGCTTTTACAGGTTTTGACAATAGTTATCAGTTTGATAATCAAAACGTTTTAGTAAATTTTACTGCAACAAATCTTTACCACCTACTACAGACAACTGTAAAACGTGAGCTCGAAAAACACAAAAGTATTAGATTATTAGTGCAATATCATGTTATATTTTCAAAGATAGTTATAACGGAAGAATTAACTAACAAGCAATTTGCAGATCCTTATATGAACGCAAAATCAAGACGTGTTTTGCTTGGGACTGATCTTTTATAACTATCTGATGAAATACACCAAGAAATCTGGAAAAAATAGAGGAATTCACCGAATTAGGTTCGGGTTGGAAGTTTGAAATGATCAAAGAAATATTGTTTCAC
>JAEAOA010001918.1:0-237500 GCA_016746295.1 Potamilus streckersoni
GAAATGATGTTCGTTCTTCCTCATAGATCGCAAGCAAGATGCTGCAACTTTGATATGATTTTCGCTATCGATAAACATTATTTCATGATTATATAATACTTGTTGTAGTTCAAACCTTTTTTTAACGCACACAGTGAATGATTTTTGCAATCAGGTAGGAAAGTGTCAGAAATATTGTCGAGAATACTGTGAACTTAATTTGTAGTTGATGCTACTGAAGCCGCTATTTTTTTCACAATAGCTTGTGATGAACAGCAATAGTAACTAAGAGGGCGGAGCATATGGCTCTTTGAAGAGACTTATCGTTGATCACTATTTTATCAGCTACGTGTATATCAGCTGCGGACAACAGTGGTTCTTAATGTATAATATACTATTCAATCATTGATATCTAGAGTTGTTGTTCGTTAGTGTACTTTATGTAATTATTGCTAATATAATATAATATAATATAATATAATATAATATAATATAATATAATATAATATAATATAATATAATATAATATAATATAATATAATAAATATAATATAATATAATATAATATAATATAATATAATATAATATAATATAATATAATATAATATAATATAATATAATATAATATAATATAATATAATATAATATAATATAATATAATATAATATAATATAATAAATATAATATAATATAATATAATATAATATAATATAATATAATATAATATAATATAATATAATATAATATAATATAATATAATATAATATAATATAATATAATATAATATAATAGCTACAAAAGTATATAACGAACACCAACTCAAAATATCTAGGAATACAAACAGTTTGGGGTCGTTTGAAGTAGTAAAACATGCATATTTCCTTCATAAAAAACAACGCAAATAATTACCTTTAAGCCAAACTCAATTAAATTAAAATGTAGGCCAATTGAACAGTTTTTTCAAGGTGATCTGATATCACATCAAGTTAACAGTTTATATAAATCTGTATAATAATGTACTATAGGCATGTATTATACAATTAAATATAACAACCCAAACGTATCAATGACGTATGTCTTTAGAATATCTCAAGAAAAGTAGCTTGACTAATTTATTAAATATCTTTTCAAAATAATAATTAATTAAAGAAATATATTTTGGAGGTATGATGATTGTACATTCAATTCATAGAGGAAGATGAAAAAAATGAAGCACTAACTCAAATGTCAGTTAGTGAACTTGAACAATGATCATTAAAATAATGAACTTGATCACAAATCGCATCACGAAATTTAGCATATTTAAATCGTACACAGCTAGTAAAGGTTATACGCATTATTTAATCCGTCTGAAAGAAATATGAAAACTGCAGAGAAGAAAATAATAAATTATCCTTTTCGGATCGCAGCAAAATGTATAAAACACATATACCTGAAAAAGTAAAAAGACGATAATAAGAAAATATTTCAAAAACGTTCACAATTATTCATCAAAATGTTAACTACTCCGTGATGTGATTTATAAGCTTGTAAAAGCTATCTGAGTGAAATCTACATAAAGCCTGAAAGAAACACACATAAAGTCTTAGAACTAATTCAGTACATGGTACACACTGACATATCAACTTTATGAAGTTAAAATAAAGAAATTCCTAACAAAGTACACTACATAATTCTCATAATTTCAACACTTGTAGAAATAGTTACACGATAAAGGGAAAGGTAATGTTGATGGTATTAAAAGTTCAGGACGTTAAGCGGTGATAAGGTCAGAATGACAGCTGTAAATAAGATCCTGCCACAACTACCGAGGTAAAAATGACGTTAAAGATGTCTATAACATGGAAGACATAAATAATCATGTTAACGCTGGTGAAAGTATGATTAGATTTATGAAAACACCTTATGATTTGTCTATTTTGGATTTAAGAGGACAAACACGCATAACTGAAATTCGCGCAAATTTTATATATAATTTGCTATATGTATAAGTTTCATTTTCTAAAAAATTGTACCTTTCTTTCGGTTTTAATAAAGCAAGGTATTAAAATAAATAATCCAAGGTTTACATTCAACGAAAGTATAGCTAGACGTTGAGAATATTATCACCTTTTTTCGTTTATATAGACTATGCTTTATCAGCCAATATGTACAAAGAGTAGCATATATTCAATACGAGAATCAAACCCATTTTATTCAGAAGAAAAATCTGATATTGAGTTTAGACTGAAACGTTTTAATTTCATGTTACATAGTTTTTAAAACTCTGTTGTCACGTTGGGGACAGAAGAAATATGTATTATCACCAATATTAGTATCAGCAGTCACAATGACGGGAAAATATTGTAAAAGATTTTCTCACACATAGAAAGTAATTTATGTTCAGTTGTGTGCGCCCAATAAAGCTGACGCAGAAAACGAAACTTATGATATACTCACAGAACTTCAAATAAGTTAAATAAAGGGAGAACAAACAAATTTAACAATATAAATTTAAAATTAAGGAAATGTTACGTATCTAGACTCGTACAAAAGTAACAAAAAAGAGCAAAGCCAACAAGCTTTGTAATTTTAACAAAACATGTTTTCCCTAAAAAATCATGGAAAAAGTATGAAAAAGGACTTACGTTTTCCAAACGTAATCCTTGAATTAATAATATAAGTCATGTCACTAAAAAGTTTTTAATGATTAAAGTGTGAATCCTGATGAAAGTCCAAGATGGAAGGCAATGTCGTCTTATACAACCTATTCTGTGTTGTAGTGTCAATAGTTCCTTGTTGAATATATATATATATATATATATATATATATATATATATATATATATATATATATATATATATATATATATATATATATATATATATATATATATATATATATATGTATATATATATATGTATATATATATATATATATATATATATATATATATATATATATATATATATATATATATATATATATATATATATATATATATTAAACAAGGAACTATTGACACTACAACACAGAATAGGTTGTATAGACGACATGTATGTATATATATATACATATATATATATATGTGTGTGTGTGTGTGTGTGTGTGTATTAATATTCTGACTTAGATTTAGGAATTATTTCCAATAAATGTCTTTGTCAAAGAAGTTTTATGATGAACACTTATATACATGTTTTCCAGAGAAATTGATTACTAATCCCAAAAAAAGAAAAAATTCAACCGGCATCAACAAAAATAATACCTTTGAGCCCGAAGGTATGAATTACGACAGTCTTAAATCACTATGAAACATCAGTTTTAGATCTCGTGATGTGGTCACTTAATTCGAACGGCGTAATAACTCCAAAGGTCGGCTGTCACGCACACCATGGACAAATTTGATTTTGCTGAAAGAATCTATGACACTGAATAAAAATATAAAAGATTGTTTACATATAGCTGACACATAAGCCAAGTATGACCTCTATTACAAGCAATCAATTTCGCCCAAGGAAAGAAGAACGAAATGTTTGTTTACCAATTTTGAATCAGGGTCAGGAACTAGGTCAGCTGAAAATGCAATGTAGCAATAGTGGCTATTTACCAGGCCAAAACGGAACTGAAATGAACTTTCTGGAAAATGTCAAATCCTGTGAGTAAAGTTATCATTACTGTGCTTATTCATCCTCCCTCCCTCTCTCTCTCTCTCTCTCTCTCTCTCTCTCTCTCTCTCTCTCTCTCTCTCTCTCTCTCTCTCTCTCTCTCTCTCTCTCTCTCTCTTTCTCTCTCTCTCTCACTCTCTCTCTGTAATGTATGTATGTATGTATGTATGTATGTATGTATGTATGTATGTATGTATGTATGTATGTATGTATGTATGTATGTATGTATGTATGTATGTATGTATGTATGTATGTATGTATGTATGTATGTATGTATGTATGTATGTATGTATGTATGTATGTATGTATGTATATATATATATATATCTATATATATATATATCTATATATATATATATATATATATATATATATATATATATATATATATATATATATAACACAAACCAAGGAGAGCTCGTCTGATTGGTCATGGCAGACCATCAAGATCATTGTAGATTAAAACATTTCGTTATTTTATATAAATAAAAAATATAACTATGAATTCATGGAAATGAGCTTAATACACTTGTTATAAATACATCATTTTTTTTTCCATATGGAATAAGGCATGAAATTCTAGATATATAATTACTTAAAATAGTCGAGACTATACCTTAAGGTAGCCATATATATGTATATATATATATATATATATATATATATATATATATTTATATATATATATATATATATATATATATATATATATATATATATATATATATATATATATATAATCTTACGGACTCAACATATGTATTTTATGTTAAGCATAATCTACTAGCTTAAGCAAATGAATCCATGCAATGCAAGCAAATAAATCAAACAAATCATCGCAAAAGTATCAACACATTACATAAAATTAATGCAAAATATATTGCGCTTTCAAGCTTTTGTGTCAGTCAATTCCTCCATACCATCTTCTTCCTTGGATGATTTTATGAGAAATTTACTTATTATACTACCCAGAGTCCCTTACGTTCGTTCTCCCCTATACAAAAGCGTAGACACTTTTATAAGTTCCCTTTTAGCACAGTTAGACTGATGGTTTTCATTGGAAACCACACGCCCTTCTACAGCGTGTCCTATCAAAATGAAAAATAGTTCCCGCCTGGACATTATGCTCAAACAAATGCAGCTCGTTTGATAAACAAAGATTATCCAATAATTCCTGGTATCCTTCAGAATGACAGTTTCCATACAGATCAGAACTTGACCTCAATCATAAGTTTAAATAAACTTTGCCGTACTCAAATATAGCTATTCGCATAACCGAGCCGATACCAATCAATGCATTATAGCGATTTGAACGCGCGCAAGTCTCCATAAATCTTATGCATCTAATTTGGCGAAATTAATTTTTTCTTACAGAGCTCAACAACAAAACAGTGATCGACAGAAAAAAATCAACATTTTCTATATAGGTAATTACTTCAGTTCATTCGAACATTGAGATATATCCTTTTATTCAAAAAAATACATTTTCTCAAAATCAATAGAAATTGTTTGAAGCGATTCTTTTATAGTATATGCTCTTGATTTTCCATGAGTGTTTTACTAATTATGTGCTGCATCACTGCTTAGATTAATGTCAAGTTGATTTTTAATGTATCACCCTTTAGATTTGTGTCACGTTATTTCTGGGAATGTGTCATTGTTTAAATGTGTGCCTAGTTGTTGCTGTTAAATTATTTGCGTTTAGATTTGTTCCAAGTTACTCTCTTGGTAAATAATAAATGTAAAACCATCTAAAAATCGTATTGTTGACTTTGGAATAAACTATTTTGTGCTTTCAGATATTTCGTCCATTTTCTCAAATTTATCAATTATAAAATCCTAATGAAATGTTACATAGGTTCTGTCATTATATGGTATTTTTAATGATTCTTGATTAGGAATGTTTATAGCAAGTCTCTGAAACTCGGATGAATATACATTGTGGAATATATCTTAGATATTTATAATTTATATTATAATGTAGATATTTTTAATTTATAGTGGCTTGTAGATAATTATAATTTATATTACATTATTATATAAATACTTTTAGTTTTTGTTATATTGTAGCTAATTATATTTTATATTATATTTTAGCTATTTATAATTTATATTACATTTTAGATATTTGTAATTTATTATATATTACGTATGTCTGATTAAGTTGCTTGCGTGTATGTTTCAAATTTGTTTTTTATTCCATTTTTATTTCATTGGATTTTATTGCATTGAATATTTTGTAGGATTTAGGGTTCTGTTTTAGTAATAAGATATTTTTTAAACAAAGTTTGTAAGCAAAAGAGTATTACGTGAGAATTATCTTTCAGTTCGTCTTGGGATGGCAACAATGTCAAAAGGAGGTTAAAATGATTGGTCATTATCAGAGGCATACTTTCTTTGCGTGATAACTATGTGTAAACAACTTTTTTACTGACTGGTTCTTAAGTGGGGACAAATTGGTCGATGTGTTAAAGTTAGTGTAGTAAGAGACCACATTACCAATCTCGCGAGACTTGAAATTTGGCATCAGTCAGTAAATCTATGACAGACAATGACATTAAGTGAGAAGAAAACGAGAAACAAATGCAGTTACAAGAAAAGCAATTGCATTTGAAATTTTAAAAAGAGGAGAGAGAGAGAGAGAGAGAGAGAGAGAGAGAGAGAGAGAGAGAGAGAGAGAGAGAGAGAGAGAGAGAGAGAGAGAGAGAGGGAGGGAGGTAGGGACAGGAGAGGAAGATAGATAAATAATTATAATTTGACAAAGAGGAGAGCGACAGATGAAACGAGAGAAAGATGAAAGGGAATTTCAACTTAGAATGCAACAATTTGGGCTGGCAAGTGGCAAGCACGATTCCACTTCTCACACAAATTCAAGTTTTCACATAAAAAAATTACTAGGCTAGTTCCTACTTTTAGTGAAATGGAAGTAGACAAATATTTTATCTATTTTGAAAAAGATGCTGAAAATTTAAATTGGCCATGGAAGATTTGGATTAAATTATTGCAATGTGTATTTTTCGGTAAAATTCAAAATATCTATGCATCCTTGTCAGTAGAACAGAGTTCGGATTATGATTTATTAAGGAGTGCATACTAAAGGGTTATGCGATGATCCTTGAGGCTTATCGGCAAAAATTCTGATTTTCTAGAAAAAAGAACCCTGACCAGACCTACGTTGAATTTGCATGGGAAAAAGGTCAATATTTTGATAGGTGGTGCTATTATAGAAAGGTCAATAAATATTATGAAACTCTCGGACAATTCGTATTACTTGAAGAGTTCAGGAACTGTGTCAATTGTGATATTAGAATGTATTTTGACGAGCATGAGATCAAAACCTTGGAAAATGCTACTCGTGCTGCTGATAACTATTTCTTAACTCATAAAATGCCTGATGCCTGGTGTAGGCAAACCATTCACTCAGCAGTCTACTGTTAGAAAGGTTTTTCAGTCTAATAAGACTCTTGGTAGAAATCAATCAGGCATAAGATCTAAAAATCGATCCTCTGAGAGACTTGATTCAAAATCTTCGTCTTTGCCCATGTGTATATATTGCAAGAAGAAAGGACACGTCATTTGTGATTGCTTCAAATGTAAATATAGGTATCAGAATCAAGATAAACCAATTCCAAAATGTTTTTATTTCTAAGAGGTCAAGGTCACTGTTATGTATGGAAAGCAAGACATTTTTTGGATCAAATATACCCCAGTCTGATTTTGTTATGGAGAATTATGAACAATTCATGGCGATGGGTTCTATATCATTCTGGGGTGATTTGGCCAATCCTATTCCTATTAAAATTTAAGGGATACATGATTTTCTCAGCGTTTTTAGTGTCAGGTACTTTTCTTTTCTTTTGAGACGTTCTGTTCTAATAAGATTGTTTTCATTCTGGGAGTGTAGTACGGCTTTGTCAATGTTCCACTCTATTATTCAAATATAGTTTCAGGACAGGTGACAGTCGGTATAGTGTTAAATCTACCCGTTGAGGGAAATCATTTGTTACTAGGCAATGACCTAGCATGAGATAAGGCAAGGTCGCGGTCAGAAATTGGATCCAATTGAAAAAGAATACCCTGAGCTATACCCAGCTTGTGCTGTTACAAGAGCCATGTCAAAGAAAGCTCTTGATAAAGATTTTCATAAGGAAGATATTACGTTAGCTGATATCTGTTTGTCAGGCTTTCACGTTCACTTTGTACGTAAAATTACATAGTCAAGAAGATTTACAAAGTCACATTCACTTCTTATTTGGATCAGTCGCTTGGTATTGATTACGGTGATCCTCTTTCAAATACTCATTCTCTTTTATCTAATCAGTGTGATAGACGACAATCACTTGTTGTCGAACAGGAAAATGATCCTGAGGTTTCCTTTTTGTTTCAGACGGCCGTTATTGAAATTGACGTAACTGAAGTTCCTGTCTGTTACTTTATTAAAATGGAATTTGTATGACAAATGGAGGTACTTGCTTATGACAAATGGTCAACAAACTATCACATTGTAGTTCCAAAATCATAAAGACAGGAAATACTTAGTTTGAACCATGACACTCCCCTAGATAATCATTTATGGATAAATAAAACTTATAACAAGATCTTGACTAACTTTTCTTGTCAAAAAATCAAAAGTGATGTCTGTAAATTTTGTTGATCTTGTAATACTTGTCAAATGGTAGAAAAACACAATCAGAAGATAACTAAGGCTCGTCTACAAGCAATTTCTACATTTGACAAATCATTTTAGCAGAATTATGGTACACTGTGTGGGTCCCTTACCTAAGATCAAATCTGGCAACCAATATTTTTGACCATTATGTGTGCGTGAACAAAATTCACAGAAGTAATTTATTTGAGGAATATTACAAACAAACTATAGCAAAAGCTTTAATAAAGTTTTTTTTGTACTAAATTTGGCCTTCCTAAATATGACCAATCCTATCAAGGGTTAAATTTCATGTCTTGAATTTCCCCGCAAACATTGCATTAGATGGGCATTAAACAATTTATATTTTCTGCCTATCATGCTTAGAGCTCAAGGGTCCTTAGAATGATTTCATCAACTTTAAAACTATGATTCGATCTTATTGCGTTGATACTAGCAAAGATTGGAATGAAGAAATTCACTTAAGGAAGTCCGTTCAAGAATCTTTAGGATTCATACCATCTGAAATAGTTTTCGGACATAATGTGCGTGGACCTTTGAAAGTGTTGAAAGAGAAACTTATTTCAAATGAAAATACTGAGTTCAATCTTCTTGATTATATCATTTTACGTACAAATTTTGAAAGGCTCTCGGGGTCGTAAGAACACATCTGCGCTAAAAATTCAAGGGATAAGAGTTTTCAGCCTGGTAATATAGTTTTAGCTCTTTTGCCCATTCAAGAGAGTGCCCATCAGTTAAAAACAAAGTAAATGATTTCGACTACATCCTAAATACCCCAGGACGACGAAAGGATAAACAACTTTGCCACATTAACATGTTAAAGGAGTATATTGAAAGAGATAGTCCAGTTATTCATACAATTCATTAAGTGATACCTGTCCCACAAAGTGAGGATTTATGTGAAGAAATTCAATTTGACACTGATGAGCTTGGAACAACAAATCTCTGGAATTCAGAAATGATAAAATATCTAAATCAAAATCTTTTTCATTTGCAACAAGAAGAATGAAATGAACGCAAACAGTTATTATTCAAATATGAGCATTTGTTTCCGAATATTTCTACGAGGACAAACAATATTTTTCATGAAGTTGAAATTGTAAATTCAAAACCTGCAAAAGAGCTTCCATACTTGATGAACCCTCTCAAACAGCAATACTAGAAAAAGGAAATTCAGTATTTGCTGGAGAACGAGTTGATATAGTCCAGTATAAGTGATTGGAGTTGACCGTGAATACTTGTTCCGAAACCGCGCAAAACTTTCCGTATGTACACTGATTATAGGAAGGAGAACAACGTGACTAAACCAGATTTGTTTCCGTTACCAGGGATCGATGATTGCATTCATAAAATTGGAAATACCAAGTACGTCACCAAATTTGACCTTATAAAAGTATTTTGGCAAATTCCACTTACGGAAAGAGCTAAAGACATTTCCGACTTTGCGACGTCCGACGGACTCTAACAGTATAAAGTAATGCTATTTGGAATAAAGGGTTCTCCAAGTACGTTTCAATGCTTGATGAAAATGACTACTCCCAGCCTAGATAATTGTGATGATTATATTGATGACATCATATCTACAACGACACCTAGATAGGACATCTAGCCACGATTCAGAAATTCTTTGATAGACTCACTGATTTTAATTGACAATCAATTTATCTAAAAGTGAGTTCTGCCGTGCTTGTATAACTTTCTTAAGACATAGTGTTTGACATGGTGAAGTCAAACCTATTGATGCAAAGGTGAAGGCTATCTCTGATTTTCCTGGGCCTGTCTGTAAAAAGCAATTAATGCAATTTCTGGGTGTAGCCGATACTATTGTAAGTTTTGTTCAAATTTTTTCAATATTGCTAAATCTGACAAATTTGTTAAGAAAAATAAATTTCTCTGGACCGCAAAATGTCAAAAATCTTCCGATAGGTTAAAAGCAATACTCAAAAGTCCACCATCTCTAACAGCTCCAAATTGCAATATCTTTTTAATTGTTTTTGGAAGCGAGTGATATTAGGGTTGGAGAAGTATTAATAAAAGAAGAAAGTAATGACATTGACCACCCAGTGTGTTTTTTCTCTACGAAATTAAATAAGCAGCAGGGAAATTACTCAACAATCGGGAAGGCATGTTTAGATTTAAATTTAGCATTACAACATTTTGAAGTTTATATTAGCTCGGCTTCTTCTTATACGGTTGTTGAGTATAGTAATCGGAAAGATGAAAAATAAAAATCAAAGATTATTAAGGTGGAGTTGTTTTGAAAGAGTATAATCTGACCATCAGGCACATCAAATAATATGACAATCCAATTGCTGGCGTTCTGTCCTGTATATAGAAATATTATTTCATATTCACCTTATATAATTCATAAAAAAGTTTATGTCTTTTTGTTTGCCGTATGAATAATCTACATATGGTAGAAAGAAAGCTTTATGATTTATTTTTCTTTTCTTTTTTTCTTTATGGGGAAGTGTTACGTTTATCTGATTAAATTGCTTGTGTGTAGGCTTTAATTTTTTTGTTCCTCTTTTGTTCATTGTATTTTATTGCAATGAATATTTTGTCAGATTCAAAATTAATTTTATACTAATGAGATTTTTAACAAAATTTATTTATTTAAGACAAAGTAATATGTGCGAATTATCTTTTAGTTCGTCTTGGGCTGGCAACAATGTCAATAGGAAGTTACAATGATTAGTCAGTATCAGGAGCATGCCTTTTTTGCGTAATCACTATGTGTAAACATCGTTTTGTATGATTGCTTCTTAAGTGGGGACAAATTGGTCTATGTGCTAAAGTCAGTGTAGTAAGAGACCAAAGGACCGAACTCGCGAGACTTGAAATACAAATTTGGGGTTTTAAATATGCATTCCTAATATTTTTCGGGCAGTGTCATTCTGACAGCTTAAATGAACAAGGTTGTCATTTTTTATTTGTTGCCAGACTGTGTTCTTCGTCTGATTTTTGGATTTAATAATTTATTCACAAGTTGACTTTTCTATAAAATTTCTGAAAACTATTCATGGAAATTTTGTCTTGGAAGCATTCTGAAACAAAGAATGTGTTCAAGTGAGGGGTTGTTGTTATTCGTATATTAGACCACATCTGACGTTATCGCCTTCCATATTTTTATGCCGTCCTGACTCGAACCTGGATTCAAATATGACTATTTAGTGATAGAACTTGTGATGCAATTCTTAGGATCAATTACTGAATTATATTCGCAAGCTTAAGTTCTATTTATATATTTTTATCTTGTTTTCAAGGAAAATGATTTGTTTTGATTTAAATATACAAAGCTTGTTGGCTTTCACTCTTTCTTTGTTATTGAGTACGAGCCCTTGTCACGTAACATTTATATTGTAGAATTTATAACTTGTATTATATTGTAGATATTTATAATTTATATTATATCGTTGCTTTGATCTATCTGTACATTTTTCAGTTATAGTGATTAAGATCTTTTACTTTTGTTTTCTTTTTGAAAGCCTTTCTCAAAAATATTACATATATTCTTTGGAATTAAAATGCTTTTCACCTTTATTGCTGAACATAATTTGAATTAGTTATTTGGTTTAAGCTCTTAATAAGCGGTATTTGCAATTAATTAAATATCAATAAAATTTAACAATACAATTTGTCCTCTTGAGATTGTTCTTTTATACAGTTAATTGGAGATTAAGGTAAAATGGGACTGTTTTCATTGTCCATGACTTATTGGAACGTGTAACATTAATATTAGTTATTGGTTTAATTATGCTTTCAAATTACAAGAAATATCAATTGATTTAATTGATTTTGGACTTTCTAAAACTTTAGCAATATAACTCCTACTTGGCATTACGGCTTACCCTTAAAATATTGTTGCATAGTCTTTTGTATTTTAATAATTTTAATTTTGAATGAAATAAAGACTTAAAGACAAGATATTCCAATATTGCCTTTTATATGCACGGAACCCCATATTGTCTAGCAAGAGGTGAAGACGGCGATATTGTTAAAGACACCAGTAATGGCTTTCGTCAGAAGAGAATGAAGTCGACATTGGTCAAGACAGCTGTTAATGTTTTGTAACCGGCAAAAAAGTCGACATTGTTCAAAGCAGATCATACTAATTTGAAAGAAGCGAATAAAGCCGACATAACTTAAAGTGTACATGATAGTCTGGAATTTTGACATTCTGGCAAATGATTACGAAAATGCCACTGACTAAATTTCCCAAGTGGGCACACGCCTTTGAAATGAAATGGGTATATAGTAGATTCGATTATTGGGCAAAATATATAGACTTTATATAGCATAGATTCGGCATAGAGCAATAGGACTAAAGTAATGATGATGAAATTATGGTCCTGAAATTGCTTAAACACATATGTAAGATTCCATTTGATACTGACATGAATAGATCGTGATGTAACAAGATGTTGAAAAATTCCTTTAGTTCTGTTCCCTACCATGCTACACAGAAAGCAATAAATGAAGAATTTTAGAACATGTAGTTTTTGTTGGAGAATAATGGGTTTAAGAGCTAATGATGCAACAGACAAACATATTGAATATTACCATGGACCATACATAGGAAGGCAATATATAGACGATGCATATCACTTCATGGCAGCATTACCTGCTCTTAATCAGGCACGTTTTAAAAACCTTTTTCTATGTAGCATGCCTATCAGGGGTATCTAAGTACGCTTTATATCAAATTTAGGATACGATGCAATCCTGAAACTGTTTTCCAGAGCATAGTTTGTATCATGTTAATTTCATACATGAGTTTATGTTACGGCTGATTCATGGTATACAAGGGTTTTCTTTAGTTGTCAAACATAACTACATACCTGCCGATGAGGCGCCGCAGCGGACTAAGCTGGTCCTATAAGAACGTTGCCATTAAAATTGTAATGTCATATGTTCATATTTCAAATTTTGTGTTTTATCAAAAATGCTCGTCCTTAAAGTTCCATTTTTTAGGTCGAGATTTTAGATTGTATCTGTCGAATAATACAGTAGTGGTTGAAAGTTATATTTTCTAGGTCGTCGTGTTGGATTGTGTCATCTGATTTACGCGGCGGTGGTTAAAATTTCAATATCACGCGTCGAGAATTGATAATTTACATATTTGTTCAAAAAGCTTATGTTGAAAGTTCCATTTCATACGTTAAGTATTTAGATTCCATCTGTTGAATTAAACAGCGCTGGTTGAAAATTCTATTTGCAATGTCTAGTTTTTAGACTATCTTTTGAATTACATGGCGGTTGTGAAATGTTACAGTTACATGCCGAGAGTTTCAATTTAACATGTTGAATCACATTGGTTGTGCTGAACGTTCTATTACATATGTCGAGTTTTTAGATTGTCTGCGTTGAATTACACAGCAGTGGTTGGACATTTTATTGTGCTTAAAAATTTTTATTTTTATAAGGTGAAATGATATATATTGGCGTTAAAAGTAATATTACACCAAGTCCACTTAACAATTCAAAATAATATCGAGTATTTAGATACATCATTTGTGTATACAATTATGAGGATCAGTTACATTTCATGCATTTACAGTTAAAAAGTTAACATTTATATGTTGAAAATTAATATGAATTTGTTCTCTAGAGGTCTCTCTTGTTAACGGACTGCGTTATTTTTAAACAAGGAAGCTGCTTTTCGTTGCTATGAAATTCAACAGATTAGACATAAATATTCGCCATATGAAATGGAACTTTATTAAAAACAGTTTCAAACAACGTGTGAATTAGGGATTCACGACATATGATATTGAAATTTCAACCATCGCTATGTAAATAAAAATATACGCTGTAAAATGTCGACATAGGATATAGAACTTTAAACCACCACTAAATAATTAGAAACACACGAAATTTAAAATCTCTATGTAAAAAATGGAACTTTAAGGACACTTAGTTTGATCCAACACATTGATATTGTATTTCTCGATATATGACATCAAAATTTAAAATGCAACTTTTTCATTGGACTAGTTTTTGTCCGCTAAGGCGCCTCATACCTGTCTGTTTGTTTAGTTCCCTCCGTTCGTTCTTACCTATTTATCATTTGGGATTAGGGCTGAGTACATCATTGAAGAAAATTTAAAACTAAATTATGATTCGAAAAAGGATGATGATGTTTGAGAAAAAGATCAATGATGATTGAGAAAAAGATGGCGATGCAGTCAATCACGGTAATGATGACGAATAAGAAGATATTATTATCTAATGACAGCTGCGCGTGTATCAGGGAATGGAAGTGGTTGGAATCAAAATGTAGGTCATCAGTACCTGCGTCGTAATACTTTTGATTATTATTGTAATAAATTGGATTTTAAAAATATCCAAAGGCTAACATGCTTTGTGTTATACATATAATTTTTCAAGGAAATATATGCCACTGAAGAATCCAACGTTCCTAACATTTATAGTTTATTTTGTGTCATATTACGTTAAGATAAAAACGAATTCTCTTGCTTTCTCTTTTCTGAAAAATGAAAATAGCATACAAAGGATGGATTTATAGCTAATGATTTCTTAACTTATTATAATCATATTTTATATCCGAACTGAAATGAATTACTTTCAAATGTAGATTTCATAATGTCACTGTCAGGATCAACGCAAAATAAAATAAAATACTTTTAAGAAAAAGTTTTATGTCATTAACCAAGTTAATGGTGTTATTGCTCATCCTTCGAGTTCAGTATTGATCGTGACATCACTAACTTGCTCTGTTTTGAGAATACTTGATAGGATCATCATGACATTTTGTTTTCTAAACTTTCCTTGTGACACGTGCCAGAAGATGTCATTTGGGTGGTTTGCTTGATCGATAGAGGACGTATTTCAAATCTCAGATTTACGCTACTGGTGCTTATGCAATTTTCTTACATTCCAAGTTTATTGCCCTAGTATAGATGAGACTGAGTCAGATATAGCGATCCCTGTACTAGATCTTCCCAAGACTAACCGCCAATAATAAATGTTTAAACGATGACTCGGGGGATCTGTGAAGCGTTTTATCTGACCACTATGACATAGCTTTTCCTCCCTCAGTTCCCCATTGACGAACCCTTTGGCTGCCGTTCATTACCATATTTTGGTTTAATGAGGTGTATGCCTGTGTGTTAATATCAGTTTCTGAAACCCTGCCATGATATCTTTTCATCATCATCTTCATATGTGTCACTACGATCCCATGTGAAAATAGTTCCGTTTCCCGGGATCGCGTCAGTACGCTGTCCAGTTTTTGAAGGCACACAGCAGGGTTGTCGACACAATATCTTTGTATATTTTTAGCTTTGTTGATACAACAATGCATTTGCCCTCCTACACAGTTACTCGTATACTCGTAGTCTGCCAAGAGACGTTTGCTTTAGCATGTCTGGCTATGGTTTCTTCATCAATGCGGACTGCACGTAACAGTGTGTGACATAGAGAGGTAAACGGGTCCAGCTGTTTTCACATGTTCAATCAGCATTGAGTGATGTGATGATTTCCAATTGAGACACACGATTATCTATCTACTAACGGACAGCTGGCTGTTGATTGGGGATGATGTTGAAGCGTTCTGCACATTTATCAAACAGTTTCTTTGTCCGTGAACAGTGTGGCGATATCAGCACTTACTTATAAAGATGTTCATGACGATTGCGGCCCGTAGATTGTCTTCAAAGCACCAAATAAGTTTTTCGTCACATTTCTGTCGGCGTAGAACTGAATCTCCTCCATCTTATTGCTCATCAGTAGGTCTTGCAACTCTCTGAGCTTTTACTGGACATATTTCATGATGTTGATAGAGTCTGCCTTCTTGTATGATGAAGTGTTGTATTCAAACTTCTCCATGAGAGCAGTGTTCTTATCAAATCAATCTTGATGGTTTGGGTTTAGGTGAGTATATCAGTCTCTGAAAAATGTCCAAGTCTCCCTGTTCTTGGAGTTTAAATCCATTGTGTCTAGTTGGCTACACAGATCATCGACTAAAGCAGATTGTACGTTCTTCTGTTTCGACATGGAGGAGTTGAGTATTGTGGGGAATTATTTCCCCTGTGGTTGTGAATTGTCTGGCCTATGGTCAGTCCAGCATTCTGAACTTCTCATAGTCTTCATCACTTCTGTCTATTCTTCTGATCATAATGTAGACAGTAAAATTCAAGTGTTTGGAGCGTGCATGGATTTTGATGCTGTTTAATAGGTGAGCGACTGTATTTCCTCAGTTGAAGAAGTCGGTTGCTTTTGCAATTTCCAGTCATTTTTTGCACTACAATTGTTTAGTTTTATATGACTAAGAGCTTACAGAATGTAATAGACGTCATAAAACATAGCAGTAAAAACTAGGGGAGTTCAAACTTGTAGGTCACGCGTGTTTTGTTGATCACATGAGATGTGTAAAAGTCTCCAAACACTTTGCATTTAGGAGCAATCTGATACAGATGAAAACATGATAAAGAAGTTGCTTCGAAGACATGTTTATCAAACAAATAAATTCCGTGACAGACGAAATGTAAAGGGACAATATACAATGAAGTTGCTTGAAGCAACATTTATAGAAAGCTGAAATGCATTATCGTCTACGAAAATTTGAAAATGGTACAATGGAGGCACAGTTGAATATGCATTGAAACAATTATCAGGACTTTGAATTTCAATGTGACAGAATATTTATCATGAACAATGTTAGCACGTGTAAAAAATCTACAATCACAAAAAATGTCAAAACATATTAAAGAAATCAATTGACTTGGAAGGGTTTTAACACCTTGAAGTAAAAACGAGTTCACCTTTGAAGACATGCAGATATACACATTCTGAGGGTATAGTTTTCACCCAGTAGTAATGGAAAACTGGCTACTGAAATAAACAGAACGATCAGATATGATATCAGTAATAAAATCTTACAAAATGTTACAAATGTCATAGAGAAAAGCTTCTTGAAGAAATAAAAAAGAAAAATATTCATTAGCGATGCAAAGACATTAATCCGGTACTATAACCATATTAGTATGGCAATATATTGATGGAATTAACATATCAGAATGAAACTAAACAAATAATGTTTAAAGAAGGTAGCTAGAAGAACGTTGTATTGAAAATAAATGAACCAAGATTTTCTACAATACAATACAGAACATTTAAGGACAATTACACTCAGATATAACTGTATTTAGTGAAAGCAAAGAGGCTGATCGCTTTTAAACAATTTTTGGCAGAGTCTTCTAAGCTTAGCAGAATGAATGGTAACAATATTGTCATGTTTTTCGCTGGCATGGAGAAGACAAGCACGTTCGAGAGCTGACAGAGCCATCACAAAGATTTGACCACATGAGAAAGCTTCGTTCTTTTAACGTGAAATACGTCTGCTTGATATCAATACATTCAAATCGAACTGCAATAAAATTGAGTTAAAACAATTTAATGTGTGCCTTTCACAGTTAGTTTGTCGCTGGAGTATCTTGTGGTAGTCTTAGGTTTTATTTCGACAATGTCAATATCGATCGTACCAAAAATGTTATTCGGAATGATGGTTACTTGCGAGCTAATATTTTTTTACATTGGAAATCAGTACCATTGAGATTCAGAATAGATAGCATTTCTTACCACCGATTCTGTTTTTTCGTTTGTCACAGTTCCTGTAAAAGATTTGTATTTTTCTGCAATAACTTATTTCATAACACGAACCCACTTAATCATACATCATTTGAAAGAAACTGTCTTATTTGCCTTACTTGCGTCGCGTTTTCTCAAATATTCGACAGCTACCGTTTGCAAATTGATTGCTACATTTACCACTGTTGTAAATATGGGGTCCGATTTCATGTTTGTCAATTTTTCTTTTAGCCTTGTGTCTACCATTTGCTTTTATATTTCTTAATTTCCACATTATGAACGTCAGATTCATCTGCGTCATTTTCGCATAGTTTGAATCCTCATTTCGGATTCTCTATCTGGTGCTTTTTACAGTATCAGCTAGTCTTCTATTTTTATATGGAAGTTTCCCAAAAAATTATCTCGAGTCATAGCATCCTGTAAATTTTCAAATTTGTAGTAGCTGGTAATCACATTAAGTTCACCACATATTGGTCAATGGTGTCATGTGTTTGCTGATTTGTTCTCAGATTTCTTGATACGTGGATTAACTTTTCAGTTTTATTTTCTTGAATGTAATTAAATGCCTCTACCATCCTAATCGTGATGAATATGAAACCAATCAAATTTTCTTTGTCTTTCCGTGACTCAAGCTTTCTTTGTCTTTTTTATTAAGATCTTCTTTGTCTTCTTTATCCTTTAAGTCTTCCCTGTCTTCTCTATAAACCAGGTTTACTTCGTTTATTGTATCACTCAATTTTCTTTGTCTTTATCAGCAATTACAGCATCTATTATATTGCAATTTTGGCATACTAATGGAGATATAAGTGCTAATGGCATCAATCTATGTTCATGTTACAAACTGCATGATAACTCAAGACAAATGTTAGATATAAGTACTTTAGTCGCTAGGATTACAACTGACTAAAACACTATCTCTCTAGTTACTAGCGTGAATGTTATCATAAGAGTTGAATGTGGAACCTGTAGCAGACAATATGTGGCTAGTGCCTATGCGATCGTTGGTGTGGACCATGAGGCTGACAATATGTAACCTGTCCCTGTCCGCTCATTTGTGTGGATATTGAGGCTGATAATATATGACTTGTCCCTGTCAGTTCATTTGTGTAGAACCTGAAGCTTAGAATAATTGATTTACGCCATTCATATCAATTGTATGGAGCCTGAAGCTGAAGATATTTGACCTGTGCGTGACAGATCATTTGTGTGGAGCGTGATGATGACGATATATAACTTATAGATGTGATATCATTTGGAGCAATATAAATATAGTACCTTGAATTCCCACGAAAGTGTATCAGCTGAATGGTCCTACCACAGATACACATAACGTTGTAACCATAATAAATTTTCAAAATGTTGAAACCAACAATCTTATCTTAGTTGTTAATATATTCATATCGGAAATAATTACAGAATTTTTTAAATCGCAGACCGGAATAAAAATATAACGCAAAACTATTAATCTTAAATAAATTATTTTTATAGTATATCAACTTCTAATAAACAAAACTTAATATGACTAAACAAAGTTTGGTCCTGGCAGGACCGTCATGTATCAACACTACAATATTAGAAAATAGACATACAATATGGATAGAACAATAGGATGTAACAAGGATATAACAATAGGATGTAACAAGGATATAACCACAGTATATAACAAGGATAGGACAATGGAATATATCAAGGATAGGACCAAGGGAAATAACAAGGATAGCACCATGGGATATAACAAGGATAGGACTATGGGATATAATAAGGATAGCACAGTATGCTCAATATAAGTGTGAGAAAGGGGTGCATTCAAACATTAAACCCACCATTCTCTGCGGTTCGTTGCTAGGGAGTGACCTCCCGCGATGTAATTTTCCTTTGAACAATCAATTATTGACGTGCTTCCACTTTTTACCGGGGCGAGTTTGAAGAGTGTTATGCCAAAACCTTTGTACCATAACAGATGACTTTGTCAAATTTCATGAAGTAAACTCAAGTTTCCTTTGACGTTCAGAGATGAAATGAGACTAATCATATAATTGTTTATAGTCCTTTCTACTTAATTAAGTTAACTTTGGTATAATTCCTTTAATCAATATTTCTAAGAGTTTCAAAATTCTACACAACACAGAGGTCCTTCTTTATAGTAAAATTTGGGAATTTGCTCATCGAATTTTGAAGTTACAGTTTAAGTTAATGTTTACATGTCTTGTAGTGACCCCTTCATCTCAGAATCTCAAAATGAACTAATCTACTCATACAATATGCACCCACATTTGAATTGCCTCGAATGCAACAAAAATGGATTTGATATTATTGTTGAAACAACGACCATCTCATTAAACGACCATTAGTCAATTTTTTATGTGCCAGATAAGCTAAAGGTTGATGATCTGTTTCAAGAGTGAATTTTCGCCCATAAAAATAACGCTGAAATTTATGTATTCAGAAGACAAGCGCTAGGCATTCCTTCTCAGTAACTGAATAACTAAGCTCAGCAGAATTGAGTTTCCATCATGTTCTTGCAATAAAACAGCAACAAGACCACTGTCAGAAGCGTCGGTTTGTAAAACGAAATTCGTTGTCACGTCCGGTAACTTAACTATGGCGTCTGACGTCAACCCATCTTTCAACGTTTGAAAGGCCCTCTCGCAAGCCTCGGTCCAAACAACTTTATTTGGAGCTTTATCCTTCTCTTGTCTTTCAACGGGCTAGCAATAGCACTGAAATTTGCAACATATTTACGATAATACCTTGCTAGACCTAGAAATGATGGAACTCTCGTCTTTGTAGTTAGACGTGCGGCATTCAGTAGATGATCAACTTTTGTACTGTCTGTAGTTAATGTATCTTCACTGAGGGTGTGTCCTAGATATCTTGATTTCCTAAATCATATGTGACATTTAGAGGTCTGGCGGTGAGCCCTGCTTGTTTGAGTCGTTCAGAACTTTTCTCAAAAAAGTCATATACAATTAGAAACCCGCTTCCTCTTAAAGGTTCTAGCAGTTTCTTCTTTATTCGAGTGAAGACACTGGGTTCGTTCTGGACCGCTAAAGGGATGACTACCCATCGGTATGTTTAATCTGGTGATGCGAAAGCAAGTTTCAGATGGTTTCTTTGCAAACAGGATTTTGCCAATAACCCTTCGACAAGTCTATTTTTGAGAAGTATTTGGCATTCGTCAGTCCGGCAAATATATTTTCAGGAACTGGTTACATTGCTACTGGAAATTCTGTGATCCTTTTTAACTTCCTGTAACCAACACAAAATCGGTGATCAACATCCTTTTTATGTACTAAAACAACCGGCGAGCTATAAGCAAATTCGGCTGGTTCAATGACCCCTAAGTCAAGCATAGCGCTAATTTCTTTCCTCAATATTTCTAACTTCGTGGGTGGAAGTAGATAGGATTTCAGTTTCTCCGGTGTTTCATCCAGTAGCTTTAGATTGAACTCCTCCATATCCGTCATACCTGTTTTCTTCGTCAGAATACATTCGCAGTCGTGGAGTATCTCTTCCACGTCGACACGTTGGTCTGACTTTAGCGTTACATCAAGGACGACGTCGACATAAGTTTCATTCCTCGTCAAAGGACATCTAGGAAGTACTTCCGCCAATCCTCTGTTGTCGTCGGGTTCTTCAGTCACAACTATATCAACCACTAACTCAGTTGGCGACTCCCTTTCCCGGTTGCGTTCTAGAAGGTTAACTTGGTACAACTTCTCTTTATCGCCTACCCTGATGCGATAAGTATGTCCATCCGGCTTCTCCGTTATAACGAACGGTCCTCTCCATGACAATTGGAGTTTGCTGTGTTCCAAGGGCAACAACAAGAACACCTTGTCACCCACCTCAAACTTACGTTCTTTCGCCCTCTTGCCGTTGTACTTGGCAAGACGTCTCCGTGCTTCACAGAGATTTTACTAGGACAAGTTACAAACTTTCTCCAGCTTGTTACGGAGGTCAACAACATGCTAATATGTCGTTCGTACTTCCTCGAATGCTTTCTCATCCGTCCATAATTCTTTCAATAAAGCCATGGGTCTTCTCACTGTCCTCCCATAAACTAGTTAGAACGACGAAAATCCTAGACAAGATTGGGGTACTTCGCAGCATGCAAAAATTATCGCGTGGTGTTATCGAACCCAATCCCTGGGTCGACCTTCTCATAACATCTTTAGAGCTTGTTTCAATGTCCCGTTGAAATGCTCCACTAGACCGTTACATTGCGGGTGATACGGGCTAGTATTCAAGTGCCTCATAGAAAGTAACTGGTTTACTTTTTCCATCACCTGGATAACAAACTGCGTCCCTTGGTCAGTTAGTATTTCTTCAGGTACACCAACTCTAGACCAAACCCCTAACAAAGCTTCAACTACCGTAACTAAATCAATGTTCTTCAACGCAACTGCCTCCTGGTATAGTGTAGCGTAATCAACAATCGTTAACACATACGATTGCCACTTTCCGATGCAGGCTTTATCGAACCGATCAAATCCTTAGCCACCCGTGAGAAAGGTTCATCAATCAAAGGGGTGATTCCTATTGATACTGAGCGATACGAGTTCTTAGGTAGCACCCGCTGACTTTTGTCACAAGACAGACAAAACTTCCTTACATCCCCATACACACCTGGCCAGGAGAACTCCATGACTAACTCATCACGCGTCTTAGCCCACTCATTTGACTACCAAGTAAGCTCTCATGTGCCAGCCTAAGCACTTACACTCTCTCAAACCGTGGTACAATTATCTTTTTATACCTCTTGGCCCCATTATGAGCATATCGGTACATGATACCTCGCTTCAGAGCGAATTCTACCTCACCATCGGGTAAGTTCCGCACGGATTTCTCCCTTGCATACCCGAGTATCCTATTAAGGGTAGAAGCTTCCTCTTGAAGTCTCCTTAATTCACCAGGTAGCAAATTATCTATGGGTTTCAGCGGTATCGGCTCTGACCTTCATAGTCTCTATAGACTCCACGTCTACTGGTGTACACGCCTTAGGATTAGGCTGTGAGAATACATACCTACATCCTAAAATAACGTCATGCGACAATCCTGACCAAAACGCTGCTTGAATTCGTCCATTCACATAGGGCGAATCAAGATTGATGTAAACATCTGGATGGGAAACTCTATTCCTATTAGCAAATTGGACTTCTACTGTCTCTCCTGTATAATCAGCAGGTTTAACAAATTTGCTGTCCACCAAATCAGGATAACTACAGCCGGTGTCGTACAACACAGTGGCGTTTACTCCATTTTCCGTAGCTGTTGCAGTATTGGACCATTCCACTGGATTTTTTTTTGTTACTAGTGTCTGGTATCACTACATATACCGTGAGACGGTATTTCCTACAGTTCCTAAGAATATGGCTGGGTTTGTTGCAACCATAACACACAACTTCCTCTATCTTGCCAGAGGTTACCTTGTCCACCCCTTGGGAGTTACCTGAACCCCAGGACTGATCACGGCTGCGAGTGTCAGCCCACCATTTTGACCATTCTGCCTAATAGGTGTTAAACCGTTACCTCTCCTAAATTTGGAGATTCTGGTTCGATCCCTGCCACTCCATGTGGTTGGACCAGAGTGTGCAGCTTTAAAAAAAGTATCAGATCTTTCCGGTATGTGCTGTGGACGTGTTCTTTCCGAATATCTTCCCGTATGACTTCGTACGTAAGTTCGGCTACCGTCATCTTTATCCACTTATCGAAAAGTTCACGTACACGACTACGAGTATCCCTACTTAGTAAAATCTTACCTTCATACTTACTTGAAATCACACAAATAACTTAACGGCTTTCGGGCAGTACCAAACTATGAATTCTCCCTAAACTCGGCTCCTTTGCAGCATGAGTGCAAATTACGCTGGGAAACACTTCCTTAATTATCTCTTCTCGAAAGAGTACTAATCAAAATATGTCTGGGTTACTTGAATTCTGACAACCAACCACGTTTCAGCAATTTCAGGTACACAATCTTACAATGTCATGCAACATTTTAAAAAAATCAGGAATCATGCACAATAACAAAGAATATAAAAGCAGATATTGACTCAATTCACATTCGTAATTTCTTATTTTAACTAATACAAATCTATCATTGATAAGGTGTTGTATTTTTATTCAAAACATGATCAGATCTGCTCTTTATTCACGGTTCCAATATCCCAAAATGAAGCCGACCAATATGTGACAAGGGGGTGGATTCAAACATTAAACCAACCCATTCTCTATGGTTCGTTGCTAGGGAATGACCTCCCGCGATGTAATTTACCCAGTGTGGATCGCTAGACATTCCCAATATTGATTGTCACCCTACATCCCTATATTCAATTCCCCTTCTCCCTATACAGACCCAATATATTAAATTTCCTTTCTCGGTATACAGACCCAACCATTGTTAAACTTACCCTTTTCGCTATACAGACCCGATTCGTTCAAATTCCCTTGTCTGTATAGAGACCCAACCTATGTTAAACTTTCCCTTGACCATATACAGACCAAATCCATTCAATTTGCTTTGTCCGTATACTGGCCTAACCTATGTTAACAGACCAAATCCATTCAATTTGCCTTGTCCGTATACTGGCCCAACCTATGTTAAATTCCAATTTCCATAGAGTGCATATAAAATGTCTATGTTAAATTCCCATAAACCCTATAGTGGATATACCATTCACTCCATGTTAAATTTTCCTTGTTAAATTTCCCTTGAGGTAAAAGAGTCCCACAAAATTTTTGACTGGGATTTCCATTGAGGTTAAATCGCTTATATTTAGCCTAGTCAGTCTCAATCTCTTAACGCTAGACAGTCACCTAGACAGGTCCAATCCCTTATCGCTCTATAGTTCCACCTATGTAAAAATTTTCCCATGTTAAATTCCCATAGAACTCATAGGGCAGCGGCACTTTTTAACATGGAAGTCCCCTTGTCACTTGAGTGTCCTACTTCACTACTTTAGACAATACGATACAACAAGGAATGGACCATAGAATATAGGATGGATAGGAAAAGAGGATATAACAAGGATAGCACAATATGACATGCCGAAGATAGGACAAATATAATAGGTCTCTAGCCAGGAACACAGGACGATAGGGATAATGACATGGAAACCTTCAAAAGATTCCAGCGTCGGCTGAATAAAGTTCATGTCATTTAAAAGTGTACATTGTTTTGGCACCATGAGGATAAAAGAAGTGACCTGTTTCTCACAAGAACACTATAAGTACAACTGGAATAAATAAAAACAAAAATGCATTAGAATATTATATAGAAATCCCTTAAACAAAAATAACTATCCTACGAATATATTTTCCATCAAAATTCTTTTTGATGTTTTACTAAATAAAAACTTACACTAACTGGTGAATATAAAAACATACATAAAAGCTTCGGAAGCATAAGGACGCCATAGGGTGGGGTGGGTGGTCTTGGCGCTTAAAATATCAGTATCTTAACATAGCTAGAGGTCGGAGACAGGCTGAAAGATACAATATGTGTATCTTAATACTTCCAAGTGTATCGAAAATTAAATAAACTTTGTTCTTCGCGACAAAAGTTGTTTAATTTGCGAAGAAAATTAAGAAAGCAAGTTTAATTTCTTAGGGAAGAAAAACTGTTTATTAAATAAATAACATTTATGTGCCTTGAAAATACTGACTCTTGCATCAAATGATGTTTTCAGCGCAAATGATTTTCTCTGCGACGAATCTAATTGTCCTATATGGGTAACAAAGATTTTGTTCGACTCGAGAAAAAAAAATAGTCATAAATTATTTTTTTTTCTATCTGAGAAGTGTTTATTTAATGTTTGTACAAATAGACTGTTTCCGCAATCGACTGATTTTGGTCTCTTTGGGAAGCAATCAGAAACAGTGTATGTGGTCGTAGATAAAAGTCGTCCCAAACAAATGTATAATGTTCGCGAAGAAGACGTTTGAACCCTCCTCCTACTCATATTTTTACAGACTATAAATACCAATAATAATTTGTCACTCTAGTTTCAGGGGTTGGTAAAGGTTTGTTTGAAGAATTGTTTGCTAAAAATAATGATTGACTGCTTGTATTTTGTCAAGAAACAAACATTCTGGTAAATGTGTTACAGCCAAGAAGTAGCATACCTGTTTTCGGATTAACTATATTCACCATAATTTTATTTATGTATGTATCGCCTGCATGGATTAATTTAGTTTTTCAAAACTTTTGCGATGGATACAAGTCAAGGGAATGGATCGGACTAAGTTTACCATACCTTATAGGGAAACATTTCTATTATATGTAACTCTAAGTATTTAAACTTAAGAACCATAAATGATGATAGAAAAGAAAGGAAAATAAATTGAAAAAGACAATATTCTAGATGAAAGTGTCTGGAATTATTAACAAGAACTGAAAAGACTAAAAAAAATCATTTGGTAGCAATCCTTTCATCAAATGCAGATTTATGATTTTAAAACATGTTCATTGTCGGTATGAAAATCAATACCAATGTTTAAGATAACAAATTTCATCATTGTAGACTTCGTGGTCTAACGTTTCCTTACTAGTCATTTAGACGTTTTTAAATATTACTTTTATACAGAATTCAAAGCGATGCAATCGTTTGTTCTTGTGTCGTTTAGATTTACAAATCCAAAATGGCTAGCTTTCAACTTCAGAAATGTTGCCTTAAACTCCAAGTACAAAAGGTAACATCCGGATTATATTGTATTATATCCAATCATGTCCCTTGCGTGTTTGTCTCAAGCCTTGCCTTGCCAATGCTATACTGGTTGATTAATGTAATGAATTGGCAAATTTTCCGGCACAGAAGAATAAAATTAATTTACATGGACGCAACCTTTAGGACAAAGATAAAATCTAAGATAGAACCAATTAATGTAATAGCTAAAGAAAAGTTTACGATGCCACCAAATCTATTAGTCAACGAGGCGTGTAATAGGCACTTAATTGCGGTATCATTACGTGATGTCATTTTAGAACTACTTTCTGACGTCTGCCTATTTACAGCCAGAAACTTGAAACGTACTCTAATAATTTCCTCTTCCACCTGTGATATAGTGCCATGCAGTAATTGATACCTGAATTTCATTAACTGTCTCACGAGATGAACGGAAGGAACGTTATAAGGCAGAACTTCATCAAATAGGCAGGTAGCGTGAGTGGATAATTTAGTTGTATTAGTTTTCAGTTTTCCTCCTTACCTGAGCGGATGAATTTAACATACATCAAACTCCGCAATGGTTTCCGTGTCAAAATTCGACAACGGTGTCTTGTGTAAAATAATGAGATTGTATTCGTTTCGTTTCGATTCATTTAAGCATATTTTATTGCTTCAAGTGAAAAAAAATTTGTGAAAAGTTTGGAACAAAAAGTCTCCAACTTATTTGCACTTTTGCATTATAACAATGCGAATGAATGCATGAAAGGCATTTTTAGAATAATATTATCGGTATACAAACGTCGAGAGCAGTTAGTTTTATTACATATATAATATGTATGTATGTATGTATGTATGTATGTATGTATGTATGTATGTATGTATGTATGTATGTATGTATGTATGTATGTATGTATGTATGTATGTATGTATGTATGTATGTATGTATGTATGTATGTATGTATATATATATATATATATATATATATATATATATATATATATATAATATGTACGACTTATACTGAAATGTATGTACCTGTGTATTCAATATTTGCATATGTTTCCTAGTATAGTCACGCATAGTCATTCATGAATGAGTGTGCGACGATACTTGGTTATGTGCATGGCGTTGTATTATTATTTTGTGGGGGATTTGTTTGTTCTTTACATAGCCTAGCCAATTAGAAAAATGGAGGACTACATGGCAGACTTGTCAGTCATGACGATTTGTGTTATCCTCATTTATTATTATTATTATTATTATTATTATTATTATTATTATTATTATTATTATTATTATTATTATTATTATTATTATTATTATTATTATTATTATTATTATTGTTATTGTTGTTGTTGTTGTTGTTGTTATTGTTGTTGTTGCTGCTGTTGTTGCGTTTAGTCACTCATTTAGGCTGAATATTATTTCTTTAAATTTTAGTGATTTCCTCTAAAAATACAGATTGCTCATAAAAAAATAATGGACTTAGACATTCACAGGGATTTATAGTGCATTCCAACCTCAAATTATTTTACTGTGTTTCAACATACAAACTGGTGGTACAAGTACAGAACACCACAGCCATATCAACACTTTTGCCGTTGGATTAAATTTGTATTTATTCTACAGTGTATTCAGAACTTATAATTAAGACTTGTGTATGTCATTCTAGGAATATTTTGGGATTTTAGTTACCTTACCGTAAGTTTGATTTAATTTTCACTGTGTATCCAAGGGCAATGAATTATATGTTGAATTTTACAAAGCTCGTTGCTTTTCATTCTTTCTTTTACTTATTTTAAGAGCATAAACTCATAACAATAGAGCACGACAAACTTCTAGTAGGCCAGGAATTATCTTGGGGAAATCCAATGTCCTGCACGCAAATGCAAATTAATATGTTTACATATAAGTAATGAATATCTTAAAATATAATCGATAAAAATTAGCTATGCAAAAAGTTCTTTACAAAATGACCTTTACAATATATATATATATATATATATATATATATATATATATATATATATATATATATATATATATATATATATATATATATATAATCATGAGCAAAAGCCAACACACAGTACAAATTAAATATAGATGACAGTATATATAAAGAGACAAGCTGGGATAGTAAAGATACTAATTAATGGAATTAGTGACAATCGAACCGAAAAAAGCTTTAACGATCACAAAAGGGTAACGTATATTTTAGTGAATCTCCCTTTAAAAACGAATTTATGTGTATCATTCTGAAAAAAGACTACTGTTTTAAATAGAGTAAGATTTGTTTGAATGAATCGAGAAGCTAACATTGATACTAATAAAAGAGCTTTCTTAAAAACAATACGTATTTATGCTTATCATACCTTGTGCATCCAAAAAGGAAACGAAGATAGTTTTGAATGGATGTCCAATGGAGCAAACTGGAAAAGGAATTAGGTCAGAGAAACTTCTACTTGGGAGTACGGAATTTATATATAAGTAGCGCTAGCAATAAAGAAGATAATCTGTTGTTTAGAGATAAGGAAGGGTCTACAAAAATACACTTTGTTTTGGCTCGTTGGCATGTTTTGATACTTAAACGTTTTCTTGGAAATAATGGTTACTCGTTCCAAATGCTAGTCAAAAATGGGAACAAAGAAGGTTTGAACAATGATGCACGATAATAAAGCTTAACAAGGGTGTAATAATTCCACATAGGTAGCTATTGCATACGTACAAGGTAAGGAGATTACGTTAGGAACTTGATAATTTAAAGAAAAGCGAAAGAGCCCAATCCACCCCAAAAACAAACCAAACCTATCTGTAATGACATTCTTTCTTCAAGAGAAAGTTCAACCTGATTCAAAATAGCATACTGGGGAGTGCATGAAACAGTCTAGCTGCTTCGTGTACTGTGTGTTGGAGTAATGAACAGCGCACATGATCAAATATCAGATATATTTTCTGGTATCTGTGAAAACGAAATTGGAGAAAAACTTATATAATTGTTTTAGAGTAAAATATTCCAACCGTTTATGAGGTGGTTGAGGCTGATTAAACAATATTGTTATTTTACTATGCACCAATACTGTTTGACGAAGATCCATAGGATCTTCAGATTACTCTAAATGACAGTATGAGGAAACAAGCTTTTATCTCCACAGAATTCATGCTCAAGATAAACGTTGATTACCGGATTTCAATTTATAATCCAACGCTTATTCCATCCCTATGTCATTAGAGTCCATAGTCTTAAACACATTGGGCGAATACTGGCTCTGAAAATATGCTCGAGTAGTCGTCTGTAAATAAACGCGTGGATCAGAGATTTAGAAAACTGTCTGCAACTTTATTAAATAAGTGAAATAGGAAAGGGAGAAAATCCCAATGTTACTACTCTTGTCCGGCACAGAGGTTATATTTGTTTGGAAGTGCTCTTATTACATCCACCTTTTCAAGATCAATGCTGTCTGTAGAAGCGCAGAAGGCTCAATTCCCGGCGTTTTTTCCATTATATAGCCAATACAAACTCAATCATTCAGTAAGATTGCATTTACATGATCCGAATTCACAAATCTGGAAACTATCTTTTAAAATGGATAATAAGAAATCCAAATCAACCCTTATAAAGGTTTATGAAAGTCCTAAATGAATGAAAAGTTCTAAACTAATTTTAAAACTGGAAATGTACTGGTTCTCCAAGAACCGCTACGTTGCCAAGATGGCGTGGTGCAGAACTCCTTCGGATAATTTATAACAGTTCTAGAACAATATTATCGTGTAAATAATGAGCAATTTCAATTTTCACTGAACAGTCCAAATAAATGTTTAGGTCTTTTCCCCTCTGGAATGATATCTAAGTACAACCTGAAACACGTCTGAAGTCTTACAACAGGAAGACAAGAAATGTAAATAACTTCAAAATCGGTATTAAATCGATTGATAAGTCCGCTCTTTATACACCCCTTCTAATGCAACTGTATTTCGCAATTGATTCCATCTGACAAATAATACTGCTCATTTTGCTTCGATTTGGCCTATTCATGTAACTTAATCCTACCAATGATAAGATATATAATTATTCTAGAAACGTCAAGACCCCATCAGCTACTGAGAAATAAAAGCCATAGACGCCATTAGATCCTATTAGTAATAATATTGTTATTAATTTTCAACACATAAGTAAACATATATTTATATATCCTATGTAACTACTACGCTCTCAAGATACTAAGGTATCGTATGCTAAAGATAGTCTGTACGATTTACAACGACTAACAAAATGATTTTAAAAAATCAGACAAAATCGCGCACTCGGAGTTAAAAATATCCTTTTCAATTGTTGTTATCGAAATGCAGCAATATTTCGAACTCGTTTTGTAACTTTCAAATTTGACAAATAATTTATTTATCTAGAAAACAGTGAAACTGATATCAAAGAACTAAAGATATTGTGAATTATATCGCAAAATAATAATAAAATTACAGACACAACCCCTAATAATAAAAGTTTCGCATAACTTTTAATATAAATCCAAATTAAGTCCAACTCTCAACGTATCGACGTGCCTGTGATTATATGTATAATGTAAATGTGCCAACAATCTTTTGCTGAAACACATTCATATAAGTCAAGGCTTAAATTCACTATAAACTAAGTCAATGTCTCTGTCCAAGAATACTTTTATGAGGACTCTATTTCCAGAGAAGATAATCAAATAATAAAATAATTTGAAGAAATAAATTCTTGCCCGAAAGGAATTTCTGGACACAACAACAATAACAAATTGAGTTCGCTAAATCTTAAATCAAGTATAAATAATTTTACAGTAACATGATTATGAAGTCCTCTGCTTGTCATCAGGTGACAGCACTTTCTTTTATAAAAAGTACCTAATAGAAAATAACCTTCTTGATCTTTACAAAGAAAATTTTTAGTTATTATTAGAAAGTACTGTTACTACAATTATAACATATCACTTGGACATGTCAGGTGAACCAGGTCAATTGTATGGGAATTCCGATAATCTAGACAAAGACCCAAATAAACATTTTCTTTTCTAATAATAATGATCATAGCCATTCACATAGAGTTTATGTTAGCTATGTATTGTTTACATAATACAATTAAAAATCAATAATTCAGGTCAAGTAAAAAATAAACTTAATTTTGATCAAGGTTCTGTCCAACATATGTCACATTATAAAAACATGTAATGAAAAAACAATTCAAAAATGTAACTTATAAACGATACAAATTAAATATACACAACAACTTTAGTATTTTTTACGAAAAATCAGTGAAAACACAGTTGAGATAAACAGGCATCGTCATTATGATGTGAAAAGAGGACAAAAAAAAAGAAGACCTATGGCGAGCTGAAGGGAGGGGGAGATTCCTGGGTGGTCAGAAGAAAAGCTTCAAAGATTACCTCACCTCATCCTTAGAACACTTCAATATAGAGACTAATTCCTGGGAAGATCTCGCACAGGGTCTCTCCACCTGGCGCAGTCTCGTTGAGACTGGTGCTAGAGACTTTGAATTGAGGATAATTACAGAGTATTGCAGAAGAAGTAACAGAACTGCAGCTCTCCCTCTATTGTTAAAAAACGCAAATGTCATGTCCTGTCAGGTAAGCCAGAAAGTTCAGTGCACAAGTTGACTTGATCAGCCACCCTCGTACTTACAGAAAACAAGCTAGTTGGTCCATCTTCTAATTCGAAGGACAAGCAATAATAATAACAAGGTGACATGGCTTGTTGGATTTCTATATAATCATGATAGTACATCTAAGATTTCAGTCAACCCTTCAGTTACAGGATCTGATAGCAACAGTTTGAGCTGGAACAAACAGATGGGAGAATTTTCTAACTATTATGTTCATGTGAAGTAATGGATCTTTCTCAGTTATAAGTTATGAGAAGATGATTGAGCAAGTAGAAATTACCCTTTTATGAACCCCTATTTTCTTTTTAAATGAATCCATTAAAACATACTGTCAAAAAAGTGCTCTGTTATCAAGTGGCTAAATTATCGTTAATATTCAGGCTCACTGTAATTTCTGTTATCAAGTGGCTAGATTATCGTTAATATTTTGCCCACAGTCAATGTCAAGGATTCAATGACATAGGTTTCGGAAGCAGAGTGAGGCCTTAAACAAAATTGTTTCCAGTTAGTGTTGACCAACTTTTTTGTACAGGACTCTCGCGCAGGTGTTCCTTACGAGGATTCAAATGGTCAACATTTAAATCATCTGTGATAAATCATGTACCATCACTAGCCTTGACACAATAAAATTCCATTTGTTTTGGAAGACGACTTGTAGTAAGATTGTTCCTTAACTTAAAATTTCAAACTCATGCCTTCTCTTCAATGCATGTATTCTTTACAAAGATAAAGAACATCGGCTATTAATTGATTTATATAATTTGGAAAAACTCTATAATTCAGGTATTTCACTGCGATAAAAATAGTATTAAAGTATGCATCACTATAACAAATAATGTGATATTCTGATAGTTGTGCCGTGTGTGCTTCTCCTTTCAGGCTCATGGTTCAAATATTATTTCGAAAGAAAGACAGTTAAAGTGATTCAAGCTTATGGACCAGGGTTTGTGTCAATATTCTAACCAGTAACAAATTGAAGTGCTCTACGAGTGAGACAGATCATTTGTTCACGTGCAAAAGGATTGTAAACTTTGCATAATGTGTTACGGAGCAAATTATAAATAATGTATCATTGAATTCAATTTGAAAAATTCATTTTAAAAATGGAGATTGAAAATGAGTGCTTCAAATAAGTTTTAAGATATTTCTTTTTTCATTCTAAAGAATTTTCAATCATGAGCGATTGATCTTCCGACACAGCACGCTGCAAAAATTAAGCAAACTTAAAATTAACAGAGCCCGTGAAATATGAAAAATTAAATGATTCCCACATGCTATTAATTCGGGCAATTTACTTCAGTAAGAAAATATAGTTCCCTCCATAAATTAAATTTGTCTGTAAAGACATAAACGCTAAGGAAAGGCCCGGAATATAAAAAAAAACAACAGTTTCATTTTGACGTAGAAAAAAGCCTTTCTTAAGAGGATAATAATATCACACGTACACACATACATTTGCACTCGTAGTACAATAAGAATTTAAATTTTAGCAGAGACACAACATTCTCCAATAATTTTGCTGAATTATTATTATCCAAAAAATAGAGTATTATAAAAAATGACTCCATGATTACAAATATAGCTTCCATCTGTGAATAAGGCGGAAAGTTAGGGATGGAGGCGGAAAGTTAAGGATGGAGGCGAGCAGTAGCATAACGTCATCTTGTGTGACGTGACGGAGTCAGCCAACTACATCATTACGAGAAGATTGCTTTTGAGATTGTGTTGTCGTGGATCATTTTCGCTTCGATCGTAACATCCCAAAAGAGAGACTTGTCCATAATAATAATAATAATAATAATAATAATAATAATAATAATAATAATAATAATAATAATAATAATAATAATAATAATAATAATAATAATAATAATAACAATAATAATAATAATAATAATAATAATAATAATAATAATAATAATAATAATAATAATAATAATAATAATAATAATAATAATAATAATAATAATAATAATATGGGCAACAAAAACAACTATTATTTCTTGAAACACTAGAAGGAGGGCCTCATACGTACAGGAATGAGATTAGTGCTGAAGAGAACACGTTTAGACTACTTTTCTTTTTAAGCCAAAACTGCATTGTGTTTGCCCTGGTGAATTTCTAATGTCACATGGAATGGTCTAATTTATATTTATCTTGAATGCATTGTTAACGAGGCCAAAAAATATTATAAAATTTGTTTCAAATTACGAACCCTAAGAGTACGAATAAATTAACCCGGTTAGGACACGTGCTGTTTGAAGGAAACTCAGAGAATACAATAAAAAGTGTGAAAAGCCATAGCATGATATCGTGCAAGAAAACTCCAAATTGTTGATGTTAAGTGATTCGCCTGTGAGAGTCACCCTTGACAACTTAAAGACAGCGACAAGTGATTCGCCTGTGAGAGTCATCCTTGACAACTTGAAGACAGTGACAAGTGATTCGCTTGTGAGAGTCATCCTTGACAACTTGAAGACAGCGACAAGTGATTCGCCTGTGAGAGTCACCCATGACAACTTGAAGATAACGACATGCTAAGTTAAGACAGTGAAATATTTAACAAAAATGACGAAGAAAACGAAGAGGACAAAAATAGGGAAGACAGTGAACATCTCCTAGATCATCGTGAAGAACAATAATAATCTGAGAGATGTCTTAAGATCAGAATATATAGAATATATAGAAGTAAGTTAACATCCAATAATTTTAAAAGTATTTTAAAGTTTGTTTTTAATTATAATGCATACCAATTCCATGTCGAGTATTTACTATGGGTTTTGTGGTTTCGCTGAAACGTTACCATTTATCAGGACTGCATATCATTTCCTTGTTTTCTTTATTTCTTCAAAAAATGTATTTGTGTGCATATGTGTAAATGAAACTTGCTAGTTTGGTGTTGGAATGTTTGCATGTGTGCAGTAATTTTACCATATATCCGCTGAAAAAAACAACAATATAAAACAGATCTTTTTTAACCGAATTTTTCAACCGATTTTGATGCTAAGCTGCGGAAGCTGCTACTTGGTACAATATCTCGCTTGCCAGACACTACCGCACCTTTTAACAGTCCGATTGGCAATGCAGAGTCTTTTGTGGTTAATGAATGTCATGATTTTGTATAGCATTTAGTGTACCATAATTTCGTAACGCGTAGATTTTGCTTAGATGCACAACAAATCACAATAAATCGATACTTTATGGACAGTATTTCGTATGGAAGTATTATCAGGAATATATAATGAGTGGAATTTTCTCATAACTTTCTGTAAACTGTTTTGACTGAGACTTTCAATACAGTGTAGAAAGTTCTCTTCGCCATATTCATTTAATGCTGGGCACGCTTAGATTGACAGAAGGGTGATAGGAAGGTGAGAGTTCAAGCCCCTTTTCAGACGTATAATTCTTATTAGTGTTGATATTATCTCACACCACTGGTGACACAGGAGATCTACGGGATCAACTGTAAGGAAAGTGAACTTTCATCATGAAGCCGGACAAAAGGGACTTTATTAAAATTATTGATACAGGAAATAATATTTCAGTTATAGAAATAAATATACAAAATCTGTACATTTTAGACATAAAAATGAATGTTTCCTTTCAGGCCCACGAACGTCATTCAATTCTGGAATTGAGATCATTTAAAATATAATGCAAAATCGAAATCGTGTTACAATAAATCAATACTACGATTATAAATTAACATAAATTCTTAATAAAATTTAACTTTCCAATACTTGATTATAATTTTCCTAGGGCTGCTTCACCCGTCAAATTACCGTCAGGAAGGCAGTAAAGCGAAATATCGTGGACATTGTTCGGTGACGAGTTTCGCATATATGTGTGTTGTATCAATACTTTACCTCCAAGTGCAATCTTGGCCATCATGCCTCTTCTGATGATCTATCTGAAGATTCTTTCTCTGATAGCTTCATCGAGTTCACGTCTTGGGTAAGATCCCGTCAACACGGTGATGTGCTCAAATATCGTTTGATGCGTTTGATCGTGTCGGTAACATGCGGCATCTATACATTTACAGGTTCTACTTCGGGCGATTGCCAGTCATTGGTTTCGGCAAGACTTGTATCTAGGTCCAGGAGGGACCAATCTACGTTTCTCACCATGATATTTATCCACTGTGATCCAGGGGGTTGAGTTAACGAGGCAACGATTCGTTGCTCCTTATATTGCAATGAAAGCAAAAAACGGATTTGCAGTCCGCCCACGAAAACAGTTGTTTGTTCCACAACAGACGCAGGTTCAAGCAATTCCAACTCGGTCGTAAGATCTTTGAACTTGTGTCGAATTTGCGATACATGTTCATATGCAGCATCCAATGTAATATGAAGGCATGATGATTCTTATAGAATAATTAGCATTCAACAGTTCCGAGTTTCCAAATAAAACCACCATCAGCTGTTGTTGAATCGGATCACGAGATGGTTAGTGTCAGACAGAAAAGAGCGATATTTAACAAGCTTTATTAACTTCAACAAATAATTTATTTCTCTAGAATACAAACTTATGCTAAAACATGGAAAGAATAATTCTGATTATCAATACCATTATATCAAAACAAACTAAGACAAAATAAAATGCAGAAAAACAGAACCAGGATGAGGGTCGTATTCCCATCGAATTTATTTCAAGATCATTCAATGTTGTAAACAAGGTCAGGTCTCTTACCATAAATTAAATAAAGAACATGTAAAACATCAGAAAGATTAGACTTACTAAACGGGAATACCAATATCCTTATATCGGATCCAAGTGATTATGTTTACTTCGACCTTAGAGTAAGCGTAAAATATAATCTGTAGAAACGAATTAGCTATGTAATATGTTGTTTACATACAAGACATTAGCTAGTTAGGTCAAACACATGCCATCAATTATGGACAAATGTCAATCACACAATACAAATTAAACATACATATCAGTGGTTAACCAGAACATTTCTTTGTTAACCGTAAGACAAATATTGCGTTCACAAGCCACATTGTATTGACAAAATCTCCTCTGTGACTCAGGGTAATCTAACCCGTTAAGTCATAAAACGACAACTACCAAGCAAACCTTGGATCTCCAGCAGGAGTCACATTGACAGTGCCTCTAAGGGTTACATATTGTTTGGATTGACCTCTAAAGTGCCGCCGGATGATCTTATATCAATAATTTTATATGTATATTCTATTCATCAATATTTTACTTACTCAGGATCGGGATCGGAAAGAAAGCCTGTTGGACGAGAGAGGGGAAATTGCCCGTACAACTGTACGTTAAAATTTACTTGAGATTAATATATGCAATAATGATTTACGTGGATAAGTTAGACCTGTCAGACCTGCGCATGCCATCAACCCGTTTGCGTGACATATTACCGAACTGACAATGGTGATGTTGTCGATGGACTATTAAATAGAGCTCCAAAGGTGCTAGCGAATGTGATCTGATCAAAAGCGCTGCCGATAGCATCCCCTAACTACGTCAATTAGTGATTCGGGTTCCTCGTGTACAATCAAAGTCGGTTGAACTTCCTGGCCGGTCAGTAAAATTATCAATTAATCTGCTCAACAAGTTCTTCTCGAGTTACTACAAACTATTACCGAAACAGTCTACAATTGTTGACGTGGCCAGCACTCAAGTGGTGAAGCCCCAAAGGAGTCTTCCTAAAAGGTATACGACGACACAGATAATGTATAAAGTTTCGTCAGGGCTCAGTTCAATGATTCAGCCGAAACCGTGTTTGAAATGGACGCGTCGGTATTAGTAGATCAAAGCGTTTGAGATTTAAGGTGCTATTCGTACCCAGCTATGTATCATGATTAAAAGGAACAAATAGAATTGCAAGTGGATGACACGTTTGGGTATTTTATTTCTAGTTATAACTTCTTTGAAATCGATGCAAATAATGAAGACTGTAAATACATTGATGCTGCTAAGATTGAATTCTCAGTAAGAGGGATATTATTATTGCACAGCAGCACACAATACCTCATCGGACGAAAGGAAATCGAGGCATATTAGAGCAGTTTTGACATTGCCACGGCGGTCTCACCAAATGCAGCGATGATTAGAAAAGATCTGCTAGCCCATCTATAATGTTTGACAATGATACAACAAACTATGTAGATCATATTCTATGTGAACGTAGATAGCCTATCAAAAAAATCTCACATTGCAGCACCTAATGATGCTGATACAGAACAACTACTTATGGATATCAACGGAAATATTAACTTTGCATGGCGAAAATACCCATAAGGTCTTCATCATCTTGGCATAATTTATGAGTATTTAAATTAATAAAGGTTTTGTCAACAAAATAGTTATGCTTCTTCAGATTACATTTGAGGCACTTTATTGTGCTATTATTTATTGTTTCTAAAGTCGATTTAAAAGTCATATTTTAGTGAACGCATATAAATGTAGTCAAAATGAATCTACAAAATTACAAAACTATTATATCTGCACGATTTATAAATTGAGTACAAGAAATACTGACAAAGCTGTACAATTTGTCTTTATATATATATATATATATATATATATATATATATATATATATATATATATATATATATATATATATATATATATATATACATACATATATCTGAATGTGTCTGCTACGCACGAAATCATATAACACCGATTCGATTCAGTGCCATCATTTTTTGGTGATGCGTGCTTAGTCCTGACGGTATATGGGTTGGTGGTTGGTGCGTGGAGGCAAGGCGATGGGTGCCATTTACTCGCGAACCTGGTTTCGAAACTCCGTAAAGTACGAATTCAATTTCTCTAACCCTAACCTGTATGATAGTATTGTTTGTATTAAATTATACTGTGCGATTCGTGCCCTTGGAGTTTCGTCTGTCTGGAGTTTTGACATCGTCTGTTATGGCTGTGCAGGCCGATGCGAGAGTGACAGTCCCTGTTTCAGCTGGTGCAGACGTACTGGGAAGTCTGAGTTGCTTTGGCTGCTGATCCACTCTTCTTTCTTTCCCGCTTCTCTGCGGCTAGCCTGCCCCTTTTTACATCAGCGGTTATACCTTTGCTGACCGTCAGTCTCTAGGTGCCTCGGTCATATGCCTGCGCTTCTCAGCTCGCCTCCATGTCCCTCTTGCACACATCGTTGAAGCAGAGTAAAGAGCTTCCTATTCTTCTGCTGCCAGTGGCCAGCTGTCCACATAGAATGTCCTTTGTCAGCATCCCATCCTCCATGCGACGGACGTGCCTCTGCCATCGAAGACGGTGTTTGGTCAGCAGGCAGTACATGCTGGAGATACTTGCAAGCTGAAGGAACTCGCTGTGTGAGACGTGGTCTTGCCAGCTAATTTTTAGGATGCGTTTCAAGCACCGTATGTGGAAGGATTTGAGTCGATGCTCTTGCCCCGTTTAGGTGATCCAGGTCTCACTTCTATATAGGATGGTGCTGGTAACACATGCCTGGTAGACTTGAGTCTTGGTTTGTAAACCTTTACAAACTCATGTGGAGACAGCAATGTAGAGGTCTACAAACACAACGTTTTTTGTGTTTGTTTGTTTGTTTTATATATGTTTTGTATTTGCCTTTGAAAAAGACTCATTAAGAGTCGAAAGCGCTCAGGCTAGTTAGCAACTAGTTCCGCACTGTTCGTCATCAGTTTATTGCTTCTATCGTAATCAATCCCTGACAAACGAGATCCCTTGGTGGATTCAGTGCGCTTGAAAGGGTTGTTATTGATATGATTTGTATTCTTTATATATATATATATATATATATATATATATATATATATATATATATATATATATATATATATATATATATACCTTTTTTGAGATAATATACAGAAAGGATGTCTGCGTTTTGTCTAAGAGATCACCAGTGAAGTAGAAATATTTCATTAGTGACTTGGTTCAGTGTTTAGAGATATTAAGTCACAGCAAAACAAGAATTGATATTGCTGAGGCAATTGAAGAAAAGTGACTTGCCCAAGGACACACTTGAGTATATCCGATTGGTAGGGTTCAACCCTGCAAGACTGGCATGCCAACACTGAATCACCTCAGATCCTAGTCTGTAATGACGAAGCAAAGTGTGATAACAGAAAATGTTTCCTCTTCATAACTAAAATGATTTCCTTATATCTACTTAAATAATGTACGTTGACCTTTGCTTGTGTATTTTGATTAAAAATACAAGGATTTGCTTTGCATGGATTACTTGCCTTCATTATGTGCCGGTGCCATTAACGGTTGCAGTACTTAACTGATTAATAAAAAGTCCAAAATTATACGACAATTTAGGACAATAACGTTGTACAACTTCTCTTGTACGCATAATGCCGCTGGCTTCCCTTTTGTCAGATGAACAGCTATTGTCATAAGAAAACAGGTATAGGATAATGCATGGGTAACATAGAATATCGATTAGAAGTAGACCATTTAAGTTCGTTGACAGACATTGCACGATTCACGCGGAAACCTTTGGTTTTCAAAGTACTTATAGACTATTCTTTGTGTTGAGTTTGTTGTTAAGTATTTTGTTATGGCACCCCCTCATTGATTGCGTCAACACACTTATCTTATACACTCGTTACATATTTGACTATCTGTTTATTGTGATGGAGAGAGAGAGAGAGAGAGAGAGAGAGAGAGAGAGAGAGAGAGAGAGAGAGAGAGAGAGAGAGAGAGAGAGAGAGAGAGAGAGAAGGGAAGAGAGAGATATGTAAAGTTAAAGTTACTGTTAAGTAAATAACCTAGCCTAATTTGGCTTTTCTATTCAGAATCAATTCATGTGACTAACACCGTCAAATTTATGATTAATTCCTCAATTAAGTGGGCTCGTGTCAGTCGCATTCTGTTTTGTATTAACGAGAGAGAGAGAGAGAGAGACAGACAGACAGACAGACAGACAGACAGACAGATAGAGAGGATACAAGTTTACTTCCTCTGATTTGTTTCAATATCTAAGTATGAAATGTATACTAAAACTAGTGTGTTACCGAAGTATTAATGTGCCGTTGTCACGGCGATATATTTTATGAGAATATGTCATGAAAACGATGCCTTCTACGTCAGGAAGACTAATCAAATATTGCAATATGTTTACATAAGTCACTAAACATGAAAACAAATTTATATAATTATATCGATATATAATGATTCAATAAATATAATAAAACGTTTATATATTTCATCAATATAGCTCATCACAACAACAGTATCTAAATTTATTTTTGTGATTAGTTAATTCTGTCAACGTATTGTGATTGGGAACCCGTTTTGTTGGCTTAAAAGGCGTCTTGATCATGTACGCTATATAAATATTTCTTGATGTAAGTTATAGAAATATTTAATCATGTAAGTTATAGAAATATTTCATCATGTACGTTGTATATGTCTCACCATGTACATTTTATATGTCTCACCATGTACATTTACATATGTCTCACCATGTATGTTGTATATATGTCTCACCATGTACTTTGCATAAATGTACAATCATGTAGATTATAGGCAAGGCTCATCATGCAGAAATATATTATCATATTAAAAAAATGTCTCATCAGGCACTTTATAAAAAATATCTCATCATGAAGGTTGCAGAAATATCTCATTATGAAGGTTATTGAAATATATCATCATATCATGAGGGCTATATACTTATCTCATTATGTCGGTTATGCAAAACTCATCAGGACGACGCCATCTAAATGCTAAACAGAAACGTTCCGTTCCAATTATTTACCATCATGCATATGGCGCTGTTTCACGTTTTCAATTAATACTTAATGATTATTAATAAAAAGAAAACGATTGTTATCCGTTCAATTTTCGCCCTTTCTTTAAAAAGATAAATCATTGAAAGAAGCATTTTGTATAAAGATTGATCGCTTTTGTGATATGATGGAGTAGTGAAATTTTTCATTTATATTTTCACAAAGTAAATGGTCTAAAAAAGTCATATCACTAAAATAACGTAGTGTGCATTATCTTGAGCTGTTCTTCGTTCAATATTTATCCCAAGTGAGTATCATTACATATAGAGGTATGTGTTGTTTATTATGTTACATATTGTCCAAATAAATTATTGAGTATTAGCAATTCATAAATTTTACACAGGTTGGAGATAATACATTCTTATGTTTAATATTCAGAGAAAAGTTGGTTAATGAATATTTTCAGCCTGACACAGTTATTATGGTAACACCGATTTTCCTAAGGTTTCTTCACCTGTTTTGTCATTTTCTTTTACAGGACTTTAATGCTTTTTTTCTTTATCATTATCTTGTATGAGACAGGACTCACAACGTTTAATGTCCAGTCTCCACCAGAGTTGATTAACCTACAAAACACGTATATAAAAGGTGACACCATATTTATATTATCAAAATATAATGATGACGTCACTTCGAGCTGTGCAGAAAGCGTTGATTCTACAAGAGTGGAGTACCTTAAAATGTAGACTGGTTTCTTTTAGACTTTGAAACAGCTGAGACAGAATGATTATGGATGTACGCCCATTAACGAAAAATCGATTACCTTTCCATTTAAGCCAGAAAATAAAGTACGATTCATTACCTTTTTGTCTTTTCCGTCTGTTGCAAAGTCGAAGTCTAGCAGTAATTTAATGAAAATTTGATCCATCTATTTTACCATACGTCTTGTGGCAACTTCCTCTAATGCCGATTAATAAAAGGTCGTAAAATTAAAGGTTATAAACAATGTTTGCTAAATAATGTATCGTCTGCTAAAGACTCAAACAATTTGTTCCTCGTTAGCGACTAATGTCCGTTAGTTTATGTGAGTGATCATTTATTGCAAAGATTTATCGCTTTTCTATTTCCTCGGTAAATTGGCTGTGATGAAATATCACGCGCTAAACGTAATTCCATTAGATTCCGGAACGTATGCAGGGATACAAAATTACATCTTTGTCTTGGCTTTTAGACATCGTTTATATTTGTCTTTTATTACAACTAGAATCACATGTAAAATAAGCATCTCCGTCTATTTTTCTATATTGTTGACAGGTAAATGGGTTGGGTTCTCAGTGATGAGTTTTAATATCCTATTCATTAATCATTCATTGTTTTTGCACGAGTCCTTAAATGTGCGACCAACTTTAAACCATAGGGGATAGCTTGAGTATAATGTGTTTCTTTGCAGATACGAACATATTATTGTGTATCGTTTACAAGGTACAAGGTACTCTTTATTATAACGTGTTGCATTTATCTTTGCCACAACAATTAGGGGATTAAGTTAAAACTGCCAATCTTAAACATTGGAACTGACTCTTGAAAATTTGTTTGAGTTGAAAGTGAATCACATTTTGTGTGTTTATTAAAATTTAGTTTGGAGATAAGATATCCCATTGCAGGTATTACATAAGTAAGAAGAACAGAAAACAGACCGACCGCCTCTGTGTATTGCATAGGAGCAGTTAATGTCAATTTTTGTCAACTTAAAGGAGACCCACTGTCACGTTGTACACATTAAGAAAGTATATATATATATATATATATATATATATATATATATATATATATATATATATATATATATATATATATGTAATGCAAATTATACTATCATACAGGCTAGAGAAAAATTAAATTCGTACTCTACCGAATTTCAAACTCAAGTCCGCGAGTAATCGGCACACATCGCCTTGCCAGCAAGAACCAGCCCATATACAGTCAGCTTGTGCGTAGCAGACACACTGGCATAATGACCTAGTAAATAATTCATATATATATATATATATATATATATATATATATACACTGTCATTCCAGATTCCTATGAAAGAAAACAAGGTATATAGGATTTTTGTATTACAAAGATTTATAAATATATATATTTATATTTATATTTATAAATGTTATACCCCTTCATTATATTATAATTGTTATACAATTACATTATAGTATGCCTGATATACTCTTACAGGATATTATATCTGTTATATCCCTATAGCATAGTACAAGTTCTACTACTACAGCATACTATACCTTTTATAACCCTGCAGCATAATATTCCTGTTATACCCCTACAGTATAGTACACCTGTTATAGATTTACAGTATAGTATACCAGTTATGCCCTTACTATATATTATACCTGTTATGCCCTTACTATATATTATACCCGTTATACCATTACAGTTTAGTATACCTGTTATACCCTTACAGAATAGAATACCTGTTTTACTTCTATGGTTCCTATTATACCCCTACAGCATACTATACCTGTTATATCCTTACAGTACAGAATACGTTCTACCCCTACAGCATACTATACCTGTTATATCCTTACAGTACAGAATACGTTCTACCCCTACAGCATACTATACCTGTTATATCCTTACAGTACAGAATACGTTCTACCCCTACAGCATACTATACCTGTTATATCCTTACAGTACAGAATACGTTCTACCCCTACAGCATACTATACCTGTTATATCCTTACAGTACAGAATACGTTCTACCACTACAGCATACTATACCTGTTATATCCTTACAGTACAGAATACGTTCTACCACTACAGCATACTATACCTGTTATATCCTTACAGTACAGAATACGTTCTACCACTACAGCATACTATACCTGTTATATCCTTACAGTACAGAATACGTTCTACCACTACAGCATATTATACCTGTTATACCCTTACAGCGTAGTATACCTGTTACCCTTACAGTATAATATATCTGTTATATCCTTACAGCATAGCATACCTGTTATACCCCTACATTAGAATATACCTGTAATACTCCTACAACATAGTATACTTCTCATCCTGCAACAGAAGACGCACGATTTGGTGGAAAAACAATATTCATTAATTAAAGTAATACAATTATTGACGCAACCATTTTAATTCTCATTAAAATCTTGTGTGAAAACAATGCAGACGTCGGCTTTAAACGTGCTAAAAGACCGACTCTGTAAATGAAGAAAATATTGTTCTTTAACACTTGTCCTTTTAATAAAATACCTTCATTGCGTCACATTAGAAATATATTCTTACAGTTACATGGATATTTTGTTGGCCATGGTCAAAAGATAGTGTATGTGAAACAAACAAATTAATAAATAAATAAATAAATAAATAAATAATTGAATAAATAAGAAAGAAATGCTTATTAATAACACAAGTTATGGAAGTCATGGAGCAATACTGTATTCACAGTTCATCATGGTACTCGTGTTGTAGTTTTTGTTTCTCATGAACAATCCTGTAAAATTCTCCATTTATCTACTAATATCATCAATATTATGTGTCATCGATGCATTTATTACTTATTAGACATATATAGCATCACCAAAATATCACGAACATTGACGTCATCCATCCTACATGGCAAAGGTGTAATACCATAGGCTCACAAATATCCACTGATTCCTAGCTATACTAATTATACGATTTCTTTTGTTCTCTCGACAAAAAGGGAATGATTCTAGTAATGTGCATGATACATTTTCTCATTTGTACTCTTTCAAATTAAATGTATAAAATAACCTGCATAATTTCAATAATTTGTCGTCATAAATTTATAGCGTTAAGAGAATTTTTATTCATTTAGTGCACTTTACTTGCATTAAGCTCTCTTGTAATACCCGCAATGTCTTACCTCGGACTGTAATGCCTTGCTACGATTTTATAAAGAAGTGTTCAAATATTATCTAAAAGAATCTTGAGTAAATGTTATTAATAACAGTCCAAAATGTGTCTTTCTACTATTTATACAATACAAATAAATGTTTAATGTTCAATTTAAGTTTGCATTCATCAAGCACCGATTCACTTCAAAGAAGTTGACCTATTGCAAATGACAAGGAAATGTTTCAGATTATTTATTTTTATGTAAAAGAGCCTTTATTAAATCTAATTCAACATTTCCAATTTTGTTTTCTTTTACATGACATTTGATTTCTAGGCATTTAAATGAATTTTCTTGGGAACAGATAGTAAACTTAATCTAAGAAGAAACACTTTTTGCTGTTTCTTAAGATCATATTTACATGTACCCGTCATAACAATTCCGACCATCGTAAGCCATGACGTGCTATCAAATAGTATGCCCGTAGCTCAAAAAAGTACATTTTCGTTCAAAATAGTTAGAGAATGCAGCATAAACTGTCCCCAGATGACGTCACAAAGTCACTGTATACCTAAACCGTTTGCTCCAAAGGATTAGTTCTGTTTTGAAGATTTTGTAGACGACGATTATTTGACTAGAATATCGATAAATTTGACAATGACAGAGGCAGGTCTGCTGGCTTAAGCATTGCATTGTAAACCGTATCCGTTACATTTGGCAACTCTTGTTGGTTAACTCGAGATAAGGCTTTTTCTGCAAGCTTTTACTAGTATAGTTCAACTTCAAATGCCAATAGCGTTAACTGAACCGTAAGGGAGGTAATCCACTGTGCTTAATGTGTAATTGGAATATATCTGCCATTTCCGTAAAGTAGGGCAATAACCTCGATGTAGTTCTAAGAACAGACAAAAAATTTCAGGTTTCGGGAGATCATCCTCAGACTGATTACATCACTTTTGTTCAGACAGAAACGGCCGACGAAGTTAAGAGTGTCTTCCTCTCCTACAAGCGCCATAATCGTATTCCGAATATAGATGTCAATGGCAGCAAATTACATTATCAATTTCTTTTTAATCGTGACTTTAACGTAACGGCATAAAACAGTTCTAACAGAATTTTGGTCATAGCATACATCAAGACCAACCGGCGCAGTTTGCACGTGCAGATCTTTGTTCAAAATGTCCTTTGTCCTTACTTATTGATTTGTAAAACACTTCAAAATTGGCTGCTTTATGGACAGAAAACGTATTAAATTGGAGAGACGTGCAATTTACATTCCTGAAGGAATATGTCATTGGCTAATATTTACTCCCTAGATGAAATGTGATTTGTTTACAGAAATTGCAATTGAAGAATAGTTAGTCGTTTTACGTTTAAAAGAATTGTCTGTAACATTTTGTGTTCTTGACTAAAAAATCGTACTGATTCAATTTTGATTCTATTTTCACCGTGAAATTACTCTGAATCGATAAATTTACCAATAGATACGACCGAAGTGGCAAACATACATAATTTATTTAAAGGTAAATCTTCTATGCATTAGTTTCCATAGCTTCATTAAAGTCATTTATTTAAACATATTTTCCCAACATTGCAAATTTGTATCTTCCCAAATGATTTATTATTGTTGATTACTTGACAGATGTTAAGGACTTCTTACAGACGGACAGGTATAGGGTGATATGTGAATTTGCAACAATCACAGTGGAAGGAACGCTGGAAAACCTCTACGACACTTTGGGTGATGTTAGGGCAATAATGCCATGTCTACATGGTAGGTATACAGACTCGAATAGCTGCTTGCATTTGCTTGTCAGGTTTAATTTAACCAGTGGAAGGTACGATAATTTCACTGGAAATATGGAAAAAATTTTGACGGAGTAAACAGTTTTAACTTCTGAAAGTGCAACAAATAAATCATATATTAAACAATGATAAAGTTACCACAAATGTCCACGAAGTGCAAATGACCAAGCTGAGCTATCAGTCGTTTGAAATATAAACCGATGAAGTAAACCAAAACTGAATAATTTCAAACCGAAACTACACCCATCAACCACGCATCAAATAAATGGACTTAAAGTTTCTTGTTGATAATCCCTTACGTACAAGGTAGTTTTTCAATAACAGTTAAAAAAGTAGTAAAATTATATTTCTTTCAAAATCCAATTTCTGTGAAAAGAAGAGAATTGTTGAGCTAACTTTAAAGACAAATTTGAATATATTAATGCAATTACGTTTCTGGGTGGGAATTCTATAATAATTTAAATAAACTATTGTGAGCACCCCAACCCAACCATATTGTTCGTCACAGTTTTACAACATGACTATGATATGAATATATTCTTAATACGGGTAAGCTAATTGGCTTAAAACACAGAAATAATAGCAACTTTCGTTTGAAAATTGTTGGATTAAGTGAAAGTCAAATACAGCAAAGGAAGGTAATTTTTGTCTACATTAAGGTAGATTGGATGACATACCTCTGAATTCTTGGGTCAGGAGAATGAACAAATTTGTACCCTTTGACCTTTGACCCCTTTATACTAATCTATTCTATTCCTGTTCAAACTGAGAGATTTATCCGTAACATCTCAGGAATTATCACGACAAGTTTCATTTTCATGTTTGTTTTAGCATGGAACATGTTACGATTGTGAAAAAATTAATTTCAACAAACTATTCTCCATTTATATGGTAATCGGCGTTGAATAAACTTTGGTTAAAGAAAAATAATGTCAGATGTTAAAATAACAGTTAATATTCAACCGAAAATGAGGAAATGTGCATACATATCCCGCGTGACTTGTAATTTAAACAATTACAAATATATAGAAGGTGCTCATGATATCTTTTTATGTGGTATTACTTATCGAAAGTAGACAGCTTACGGAAACGGATGCTTTCGTGTACTCGACACATGAAAGCCCAAAATGCACTAAATGTAGCAGTAATTAAATAGGAAAAATAATTTTGCCAGAGTAAACAATGCTAGCCTCTCAAAATCTAACTAGGTAATTAATATTATTATCATCATTATTTTTAATATTATATATATATATATATATATATATATATATATATATATATATATATATATATATATATATATATATATATATATATATATATATATATATATATATATATATATATTAAAAAAAGAACGGTATAGGATAATCATGATAATCATTCCTACAGATAATCTCGGAATTCCATAAAGTATAAGCGGCAATCTATTTTGAGATACATATCTAAACTCGTAACAAGCTATAAAAGCTAAATTAATCCATAGATCCTACAATAGAATAAAGGGAATTAAAATTGCTTTACACAATATCTTTGTGTTAAATAACTGGGATTACCAGTCAGGGAAATACGGGAATGCTTGTTTTTAAGAAATCAAATCCTATCAAAAGGAAAACGATATCAAGAAAGAACAAAAATGAAGGTAGTACTTACTAATCATAAAGAACATGTTTTGCATTTATGTTTACTATCTAATATGAAAAATGTAGCTAAATAAAAAATGTAAATGGTAATACGTTTTGCTCTGCACTCTCATTATCGAAAAAAATTCAAATATGAAATTTCGTACTTTATATTACCCACTCGATTAAAACGATATTGCTATAAGATAAAAAGATATATAAATATCAATATTTCTAATTGTGAACAAATTTTCATAGTATAATACTTTTTTGGCGGGAAGCTGTATCATCTCTAAACCATTGTCTAATTTCTGGATTTTATCATGTATTATTTATGTGGTTGTGGCAGAAAGAATGGGAAGAAGCGGAAGGAAAGGAGACAGAGTGGAAGAGAAAATAAAGAAATAGAGAATAAATAAATACTTCACAATATACAACTCAGTATATCTATATTACTCACTTGATTATACATAAACTCGTACAACAGCCTGACCATACATATACTCGTTCAACCGCATGGCTATTCGTAAACTCGTAAAACAATCCTTTCCATGCATAGAAACGTACGAACGCGTAACTACTTAACCTAGAATTAATCTTATTACATCAAATTTATCACTGCTTCTATACAATGTGATGCTCGACTCCATGAGGTAGTTAATTTTCCAGATCTTAAAGCGACTGTCCATGTTTGGGGTGTTTATTTTGCTTGTTTCTTGTTGTTTTATTTTAATTATTAAAATACTAATGACTGTTTAAATTGACTCCCGCATTAAACCATTATTTACGGTTTTTATTATTGGAGTTGTTTCCATGAAATGTTCGTGGAATGTCATTTTTTAATGATTATGTTGCATTAGAGCGTTCATCGCCATTACCTGTCCGTTGTCATAACTACCCACTTCATTAAGGCACTGAAGTATCCACGATAATCGAGGACAACACTAACAACCACATCACACAACTGAGACTGATCCGGCATTGCGCAAAGTTAAAGATTCAGGCAAATAAAATTATCTCATATTATCCATTAGGACCATCTCTGTTAAGTAAATAACCGAACCTAATTTGGCTTTTGTATTCAGAATCAATTCTTGTGAATAACACCGTCAAACTATGATTAATTCCTCGATTAAGTAGGCTCGTGTCAGTCACATTCTGGTTTGTAATAATGAGAGAGAGAGAGAGAGAGAGAGAGAGAGAGAGAGAGAGAGAGAGAGAGAGAGAGAGAGAGAGAGAGAGAGAGAGAGAGAGAGGGGGGATTTATAATACCTATCTGAAAAGTGTGATTTCCATATTAGCATTCATGTCATTCGTTTTCGGCTTTGTCTTTTTTTTTCTTGTTTATTTAGTTTTTGGCTTATTATAACTGCGCTTATTAGCAATTTTATTTTAATGAAGAAAGGGACTTAAAACGAGTTTCTACGCTTGCTAATCAGTTTGTGATATTTTCCTTCCTATTTTATTTTTTATTATATGAAAATGAAATGTTGTCCTTGAACGAGTATTAACATATTGTAAAACAAACAACAGCCCATTCTGAATTATTTATGAAACTGTTTGTTCATATTTTCTTGTTTGATCTAATTGTATATTTGTCCGTCTTCCCATCTGCTTATCTCTTCACATGTTTCTCTTACATTAGTGTATTTTTGTATATCCATCTTTCTGTCGTCTTCCTCTCTACACATGATTCACCACCTATTATCCGCTCCATTTATCATTTCCCTTACTGTATACGCATGCGTAAACTATATTACCTTTTATTATAGGTACTTATTTAATGTACGTACAACGTGCCAACAATAATCCAATAACTATAATAGGATAGTCAAGCTTACAACAAACTGAGACTTCATTATTCTAATTCGGAATGTCTGATTCGAGTATGGCTAACCATTAGGTGATATTGAGCAATAAGGAAACATTCATCTTAAAATTTTATCTAGGATAAACAATTAATCCTATCACTAAACATGCGTGGCAGGGTTTACGTTTTCTCTAGGGAAGTTACTGAATTAATCCACGTCACCGTCGTTTAATAAGTTTGTTTGCCTTCTTTAAATTTGCACAACAGGTTTAGGATCAGTTAACCATTATATTAGTATTGTGTCAGTTTTATAAAAGCTTAATTAGGGCTAGGAAACAAATCCTCTTTTTTTTTCTTGGACAGCCGAGAGGTTTCTTAAGCATTAAGAGCCATATGTCCAAATATGGCAAAATCACGTGATCCATTGACAGACAACAGACTGGAACGGATTAACATTAGCACGTGTTGCTAACACATCTTGAAAAGCTATTAACAAATATTGATAAATCGTGGTTGTGTTTACCCAAACTGTCGAGAAGGTAACATTTATATAGGATAATGTATTTTATATTTATCTTATATTATACAAGGTGTAAATGATGACTTCGCGCGGTAATTAGAATCTATGGATAGAAATGACTTAGATACCACGGTCGTGATATTTAACTAAGAGAAGCATATTGGACATGTCCATTTTTAAGGCTTGACAGAAAAAGAATTGGAGGCTCAGAATGAAGATCCATAATTAAGAAAGTTTTGAACACACACAGACACACACACATACACACGGAAAACTTTCAGAACATATGTTCAGTTTAATTTAACACCAGATATTATCTGTTTTAACAAACATGAAACCATTGCGACTTGGAAATTTATAACGAATTCTAAAAGACCTTTACGACTAGGGAATATTAACCCGAACTGTTACAGACCACGATGTCTATGCAATTTAATCCGAATTATAATTATGGCTGGACTTCACAATTTGTCCTTTTTATACTAATTTACCAAGCGGTGTGATCAGGACATTGCTGACCAGATGAATAGGAACTAAATATGTTGCCATACAAGACAACAAAAGCAAAAGATTTGTTGACTGCCTCAATAATCTTTCTAAATAAGACGAAACGTCATATCAGTAGCTGACCAAAAATGTTATTCAGAAATAAATAACTAAATAAACAACGAGTAAACTGATGTATGAAATATACCATCCAATACTGAAGCTGACAAGCGCGTCCTTATCTAGTCTACAATTCCAGCATATTTCATGAAGACATCGTCAATAAATTTCCTGTCTGGCCGACACAAAGAATTCCAGCTTTTCTTGGCAAACAGACAGAACGGAAATGCCTTTGTGTTACAAGAAATTATCACCAGCACCAGCTCTGCAAACGAAATACTGGTGCCTTCTCACAATAAATAAAAGATGTTTGATGAGAAGTCGGGATCTCCACCTCATCCACCCCATCCCGTAAATGTTTAGGTTGATTAAGTAGTTGTAATGATACTGTGTGTATTACTTTAACGACGTAAGGTACAAACATAAAAGAAGATAATGTGCACTTTATTGGTAATATGACGTATGCACAACATGCATTTGCTTTTGGAGTTCCTTCAAATGAAAGTCAATTTTTACATTCTTTTTGTTCCATTTTCTCCTTACCAAATAATGCATTGCATTTAGCCAAATCTTACAACTAGTTGGTTTTTGCATGTTTGCTTCAGTTGAAAGTATATATAAAGAAACCCTATAAATTACAAAGAATGTATTTAAATTCTTCGTTCATCCTGCCCGAATATCATTTAGTGCTACAAATATAACATGATGAGGATAGAGCAGAAAACTCTACAAGCTGATTAGGTCTTATTTCCTAGTGAAAATTGTATTCTTTTATGAACTAATATAATCCAGAAAGTGCATACAAAAAACAGTTAATAAGATAGCAATAAAATTATCCCCATTATTACGATATTTATTTTGCAATCAAATGATTTCATTTTGCAAGTCTCAATGTAAGCATAAAATATCAATATGTGGGTTTTTTTAATTTTAGTGCAATAGCAGTCGTGTACACGGAGAATATAGTTTCCACTAAAACATTAATTAATCTAGCAAATTATATCTTATATGAGAGAGAGAGAGAGAGAGAGAGAGAGAGAGAGAGAGAGAGAGAGAGAGAGAGAGAGAGAGAGAGAGAGAGAGAGAGAGAGAGAGAGAGAGAGAGTAATATGTTTATTGGTTAATGTTAATTCAGAAATTTGATTGATTTTCGTTGTTTCTGAATTGTATTGCAGACATATATTTATCTCGTACACAACATAGCATAACCCTTCCGCACTTGCTGCACACAATTTACAATAAACCTGTTCAATACACGTTGGCAATTAAAATAAGTTCCGCAAAGATTCGTGCAATTAACACAAAATAGGAAAACAGTTCATATCGTTAAAAAGACTGATCTGCCCCATACTTTCAACAAACATTCGTTTTTATTAGGGAGGGGCCCATTATTGTTTTACTACTACTACTACTACTACTACTACTACTACTACTACTACTACTACTACTACTACTACTACTACTACTACTAGTGACGCTACTATTACTAGCAATAATAATAATAATAATAATAATAATAATAATAATAATAATAATAATAATAATAATAATAATAATAATAATAATAATATCCCTCTCTCACACAACGGCTTTATTTATGAATCAAGGTCTATAAGAAATTAATTTTACGTACCTTCCTCATTATTTTTATTATTATTATTATTTTTATTATTATTATTATTATTATTATTATTATTATTATTATTATTATTATTATTATTATTATTATTATTATTATTATTATTATTATATTCCTTTTGGTTGACGATGGTGATGATGTTATTGTTATTGCTATCATTATTATTAACATTGTTAGCATATTATTAGTAATAATATTATTGTTATTATTAGTAGTAGTATTATTAGCATCAGCTTTAACATTATACAATTAAATGCAAAAAAATGTGATATCATGCTATTCATGAAATCATGAATCAAAGAGAGAGAGAGAGAGAGAGAGAGAGAGAGAGAGAGAGAGAGAGAGAGAGAGAGAGAGAGAGAGAGAGAGAGAGAGAGAGAGAGAGAGTAAAATTTTTGAAATAATCGCTAGTGAAAACCTCAAAGATATTAGTATCTGTATTCTGTTTAGATATATTTAAAGATTTCCTTCCTTATGATGTGCGGGGCCAAAGCAGCAAAAGCGATGTCCACAAGCAAAAAGAACACATTGCAGTTGATATCTTGAAAGCTCGAAGCCCAATGAGATTCCCTCGTTCGTCTTGCACTAGGGCCGGGCCTGTATGCAATTATGTCAGATATTGTGGTCAAAGTCGATTTGTTTCACACGTACATGTGTTTTTGTGTGAAAAACTAATGCTTAGAAAAGTGGCCATAATCGTCCGTCATCTTACTCCGTCAATAAAGAGATCACCATATATCTATAAATACTAATCGCAGTGTCTTTAAATAGACATCGATAGTCTTAAGACCGATTAGCGTCAACTTACTAACAACCTGTAGTGTCTGGTGAAAGTACGTAGACAAACAGAAAGACTAATTGCCAATACAGCCTTGTACCTGTATCACAGTTCATTTTGAATAAGTGATAGTATATTTACCAACAAACTTCCTGCTGTACTTGTCTCCTGTATGTATGTATGTATGTATGTATGTATGTATGTATGTATGTATGTATGTATGTATGTATGTATGTATGTATGTATGTATGTATGTATGTATGTATGTATGTATGTATGTATGTATGTATGTATGTATGTATGTATGTATGTATGTATGTATGTATATGCGGTATGCATATCTGTATTTCTCGTTTACTTTAATGTCTCTTTCTCTTCGTACTTTGTGATCAGATTTCAAATGTAGAGAGATATTCCATATCCTTGAATTTCCATCAATGGGACATGTCACAACCTTTTGAATTATATCAGAGAGAAATGTTCCATCCTTGACATTACATACATGAGTCCTGAATATTCATCAGTGCGACATGTCGTAAACTTGAGGTCACACTAATTGAACATGTCACTTGAGTATACATTTGGTGTGATAGTTATATATCGACAAAGCAAAGTAAAAACCAAATACAACATTATATGAATTTAGAATGACATATTTTACAATTAAAAGAGCATGCTTCTTACATGACATTTGTATCCTTTCACATAACATGAATTGTCAATGGTGGCTGAGTGCAAATGTGGAAAGCATAAATTTATTTAACTTGTATATGTTTGTTTTTATAATTGATTCTTTATTTATTCACGTATAATATTTACTTTTAACGTTAGTACATTAGATGCATCTTATATTCAAATTGATCTTCTCACGTGAAAAATTCTTGATCGCAGGGTTTTTGGATTACAGTTTAAAAAAAAATCTATGTAATTGAATTAAGTTGCATAATTATACTCGTCAGCTTTGATTATATCACCGTTTCACGAATTACTTTACAAACTGCTAAAGTTTACAGGATTTTCAGTAATGGTCAACAGTTTTGTTAATGGCCATTGTGAGACTATTTAACCGAAGACCGTTGAAGCACACGCTTTGAGATTAAGTTTTCAAATCCCGTGATGAAACCTAATTCATTTCTACATGTCGCTCTGCTTGTACCAGGCAATATCTGTGAAAACTACATTCTTAGACCTCGGCGTGACAGTTCTATGACGTGCTAATGAGAAGAAGCTGAGCTGCGGGATGCCAATTCCCACCGAGTGGTTAGTACCAATAGTTAGCACGGTTCCTAGAAGGCATCTTATTATAATTTAATAAACGGCTCGAATCATACCTCAATAGCTAAATGACGGATACGAATGGGTTGGATATATATAATGCTCCGCCCATTCTAAGCGATTAGGTGTATTTTATCTGATCGATAGGCCGATGGATAACGTACCCATAGGGCATGTAATAATAACAACCTCTTAACAGTTGCTCACATAAAAAATTGAGTTAGCCAATCAAATAGTGTCTCTAAACAAAGGCGGTTTGGTGGATTAGTAATGATAAACTGAGAAATGTCCACAAAATGAGAAACTAATTGAATCAAAGGCCTACCAATGGCAACGACGTCAGAACGGTATTTAACATGTCTTTTTCAATTTGTGGATTGCAATAGAAGACTTATTTATACGTACAAAAACAAAGCGACAGTTTTACTTTAAATATTTATATAGGAGGATTACACAAAATGGATATGCATGTGGAAACGTTTGACAATAGTGTTGAGACGGCACATAAGACAGAATTTCCCTCCAGCGGAAAGCCTATGAAATCATACAGTATTGAAAGCATTCTAGGCAAAGACGACAATAAACCCAAAGAAATATTTCACTATGATTCAGAGGCAGACATGAAGTACAATAGTATATGTAAGTGATTTATTTTAATTATCCATAACATTTTCAAAACATTTTTTTTCACCCTTCTTTCTTCATTTGAACTTTCCTTGTTTTCTTTCCGTTTTATTCTATCTCTCTGATTTTCTTTCTTTTTTCTTGCAGTCTGTCTGCCTGTCTTTTATTATGTATACCGGTCGACATTTTCCTTTCTTACTTTCAAATATGTTCTTATTTGCTCTTTTCTTTCCTTGTTACTTTCCTTTTTTTTTTGCTGCTTGATTTGGACTAATTATAATCATCGTATTTTCGGTCTATGACTAATGCATTATTGAATCTTCACTGGTAATGATGTCGCATTTTATATGCATTTTGAAATTGACGTAATTTTTGTGGATGACAAAGCAAATAATTATTCATTTTTGAAAAAGGCGGATCGAAACTCCATTGGCGACATGTAATGCAATTTAAATTCTTACCATTCTTTCTTTCTTATTTGATGGATATATTTGCTTACTCTTCATATATTAATTTCAGATATCACAAATAGAATTTTTAATATTTAATATTTACATAGTCAAGTCATATGCGATATTTTTGTATGGTTATTTACAATCGACCAAAAGGATTCACACTTGCTAGTCATTTTGGCCACAAAATATAATCTCTTGAAAAGATATTTGACAATTTCTTTGAAAGAATAAAGGACTGTTACATTTTACGCTTCGTGCAAACAAATTGTATCATGCCAAATGCATTGTAAAGGAAATTAGTTCGATTTCATTTTGAAAAATATATATGTTTAACATTAGTTGTAGTAAATAAAATGTCGATAAGTCACAGTAAGAGATTCATATGCAGTCAGCTAGTACGTGCATAGATTTTAATTCTTTCTCATTAAGATCATTGAAGACGATGGAAATTATAAGTTATCATATCGACTATTTTTATAACAACGGCACCCTGTCTTCTCTAGTGATACAGTTGTACAATGATAATATTCAAACCGCAGAATAACAAACTATATTCGTATGGAGTTCAAGACATATAATTATCCAACCAATTTCAAATAAACCCACACGGACTGTATCGAGACTTATAACAAGCTATTAATACAAGGGGTGGGCTCAGAAACCTTTTCTATCAAATTCGTCAAAGAAACCGTTGTCTAGATGATCCAAGAATATTAGTAAGAAGACGACAGGCGCCCCTTTCGTGTTCAATTTAAGATTAATGAGATTTCTTGGCAATAATTATATTTCAAAATACAAATATTAATTTGAGGTAGCACTTAGTCAGAAGTCAAGAGCATAATTCTGACATTACGACATTACCTGATCATTAGGTCACAGAGGTGGAGACGAATCTAGAAGCCCAAGCCGTAAGAGTGAAACAATGCAAGGCTCTGCAGTGGATGGCCGAAATTTTCAGAGTCCAACGAGAGGCTACGAATCCAGTCCTGATAAGATCGAAATTCGTTCCAGAGAGGAAATCGGCATCCACAGCAAGGAATATCAAACCGCCACGGAAAGTAACACATCAGTGTCTGAAAATGAGGAAAACGGAGGAAATCCGAAGCCACGAAAGTTAAGACGCAGCCGCACAACGTTTACGACATTTCAGCTCCATCAACTGGAAAGGGCATTCGAAAAGACACAGTACCCAGATGTTTTTACTCGGGAAGAGTTGGCTATGAGACTGGACCTCAGCGAAGCAAGAGTTCAGGTAAATATGATATCGAAAGCAATTTTGTTCGTCCATGTTTTTCTTACAATTCGTTTTTTCTTTTTTAAAATTCTTTTTCAATTTTGTTTATACAATGGCGGCTTAAATAATTATTACTGAAAAACGCGAGAATTTATAATATCAAGCCATCAAGCAGAACTCATAAAATTCTTTTAAATTTGCAATAAACGCACAACTTAAATGAGAAAATAAGCAACTATGTGTAAGTTCATCGACCAACTACCTAGATAATACATACATGAATGAGAGAAATAAAGAAATATTGAACTAATGAAACAAATGATAACTGCTATATATTGACAATGACATTGATTTATAATTATTAATAGGTACTTTTATAGACAACTCCAATTGGATAAATGCCAGTGTTAATAAAAGTATTAAATGTTAAATAGATGCACATTGAAAAAAAATATTTTACACATGTATAATTTTAAGCCAGAATCATTTAGTCAATTCCAATTTTATATCATGGGAAATCAGCACCACATTGTAAAATGTCATGTAATGCTAAATCAGCACCATAGTATAGTATGTCATATCATGAGAAATGAATACCAGTGTATATTACATATCATGGGAAATCAGCACCATAGGGTAGTATGTCATATCATGGAAATTCAGCACCATAGGGTAGTATGTCATATTATGAGAAATCAGCACCATATAGTAGTATGTCATATCATGGAAAATCTGCACCATAGGGAAGTATGTCATATTGTGGGAAATGATCACCATAGAGAAGTATAGTACTGTGAACTATGAAATTAATATTTCCTCAAATAGTATGAGTTCCTGCGACCATGAAAAAGTGTGACTAAACGTAACTACAATATGTATGTAGTTTATTTAATAAGTTATCGAAATAGCAAGACAGGTACTAAGTTTCACGTGTTATATCCTTCATGTAATAAATGTCAAATTTAAGCTAACTTGCATGTCTGACATTTCTATTATATACCCTCTTATCAGCACTCCATATTTTTGTTTTGTAAAATGGCAAAACAGTGACAAAAGGTTCATTACTATTTTACAGTAAAATAGTATATATGCGATTTTTATCTTCAAAATATTTTTTCATGTAATTATTTTATGATAAAGGAGCCAACGGACATCTATGGGCCTAAGGCTTTCGCCAATACAGATCACTGCCATCTCACTAATGTCCGTTTAGGATTCAGTCTCGGGCTCGTTCAAGATGAACATGAGAGAAATCCTGCCAATAGTTTCAGTGGGTTGGTGCTTCTTCCCAAGCTCTTTATCACCAGTTATACTGGCCGCACTGCATATCCTACCATGTGCAGAATTTAGGCTTTACACCACCAACCATATATTATTAAAATTGATAATATTATTAATTCCCTGTCGTTTTCGTCCTCGTTGTTTTTTTTCTCTTGTCACACATTAATAAATATTTCATTTTCAATATGCGATTTCAATATAGCAATAATCCATGCAGCGAAAAAACTTACAGTCCCTTACTAATTTACTTGAATAGCTATTAACTAGTTTTGTTCGAGTCCCTTACTAATTTATTCGTATAGCTATTAGTTATTTTTGTTCGAGTCCCTCACTTATTTATTGTAATAGCCAAGAAATATAACTTTTTGCAATCATTCATTTATTCTCAGCCAAGAAATATATCTTATAACCAGCCTCCACCCATTAATCTATTATAATAGCCAAGTAATGTATCCTTTCCAAACCATTACAATTTTATTCTAATACCGGATAAATAAGTATTTTTCCAATACTCCACTAATAAAATTTCATGGAAAAGAAATATACATTTTCCAGTCTCTTACTAAATTATTTTAATAGCCAACAAATAGACATTTGTTTATAATCCTTTAATATATTCTAATTGCCAAAAATTTATATTTTCCAGCCTCAAATTACAAACAAATAAATCGTTTTTCAGTCCCTGACTAATTTATTCTAGTAGCCGAAAAAATATATTTTCTCCAGTCCTTCTCATATATATATATATATATATATATATATATATATATATATATATATATATATATATATATATATATATATATATATATATATATATATATATAGATAGATAGATAGATAGATAGATAGATAGATAGATAGATAGATAGATAGATAGATAGATAGATAGATAGATAGATAAATAGATAGATATATGATTCCAATCTTCAAATAACTTATACTTACAGTCGATAAATAGGTCCTTTTCGAGTCCCTCTCTAAGTTCTTTTCATAGCTAAGTAATACATATTTTTCAGTTCCTCTCTAATCTATTATGATGACCAAGAAAGATGTCTTTTTCCAGTCATTTGCTAATTTATTTTCATAGCCAAGATATATGTTCTTTCTTCTGTCCCACACTAATTTTTCCTTTTAGACAAGTACATTTTTTCCAGTTTCTCATTAATTTATTATAATTGCCAGTAAATATGTGTTTCACCGTTCATTTTATATTTCTATCGATTTGAGACTTTATGGACTTCCTATTTAAGAAACAATATTTTGAACAATATATCAAGTTCTGATATAGCAAGTTTAAAAGTTACTAAACAACACTTTAGAAATTATGACTACATGATCTGTGACTAATTGTAGCACTTGATGGATTAGGCACTGTGCATTTAAAATTTTACAGGTGATGGAGTTATATTCGGTTTTGTAATTCTGCAATTTTCCTTTTTTACATTTTCAACCATTTTTCCAGGTTGCGTGTAATACTGAGTAGTTTCATTCAAGTATATTAATGGACTGTTGTCATAATCTTGGCAATCATCTTATTGCTGATTTTCCTCTGGTAATAATGATGATAACAGTGATGGTGCTGCAAATAATAATAATAATAATAATAATAATAATAATAATAATAATAATAATAATAATAATAATAATAATAATAATAATAATAATAATAATAATAACAATAAACTTCTTTATCTTTTTCTTCTTCTTCTTCTTCTTCTTCTTCTTCTTCTTCTTCTTCTTCTTCTTCTTCTTCTTCTTCTTCTTCTTCTTCTTCTTCTTCTTCTTCTTCGCAGCAGCAGCAGCAGCAGCAGCAGCAGGCACCATCATTATTTATCTATTTGTTCAAAACAGGATCTATAAATTAATTTATGTGATGAAAATATTTATTTTTTTCTGTCATTAATCTCATCCGTAGCATTTTTCGTCTTTTTAATTATTTTCAGAGAGAGAGAGAGAGAGAGAGAGAGAGAGAGAGAGAGAGAGAGAGAGAGAGAGAGAGAGAGAGAGAGAGAGAGAGAGAGAGAGAGAGCGAGAGAGAGAGAGAGAGAGAGAGAGAGAGAGAGAGAGAGAGAGAGAGAGAGAGAGAGAGAGAGAGAGAGAGAGAGAGAGAGAGAGAGAGAGAGAGAGAGAGAGAGAGATGTTTGTGTAGTATTAACGAATTTGTTGTTGCCGTTGCCTTCATTTTTATTTTGTCTTTGTCTCCTTTCTATTCTGGCTATTCTTCTTCTCAGAGAAAACATTAGAAGCATATGTTTTCCATCCTCTTGCAAGGACTAATATAAAATCTATAGCTAGTTTATATCGAATTATTCCTCGAAGTCAGTCTTTCTCTTATTAGATTGTTCACTTTTTGACATCGCAGTACAAATTAGACCTATAACTTACAATGTACATAAAAGCTAAACATTGTTATTATGTGTAATAATAACAACAATAATAATAATGATAATAATAATAATAATAATAATAATAATAATAATAATAATAATAATAATAATAATAATAATAATAATCTTCTTCTTCTTCTTCTTCTTCTTCTTCTTCTTCTTCTTCTTCTTCTTCTTCTTCTTCTTCTTCTTCTTCTTCTTCTTCTTCTTCTTTCTCGCAAGCATGATCATTATCATTTTTGTTAACAACAGGATCTATAAATTAATCTGTGCTGAGTTTAATTATTTTTCTACCATTATTCTCATCCGTAGCCTTTTTCTTCTTCTTCCTTATTCTCACAGAGAGAGAGAGAGAGAGAGAGAGAGAGAGAGAGAGAGAGAGAGAGAGAGAGAGAGAGAGAGAGAGAGAGAGAGAGAGAGAGAGAGAGAGAGAGAGAGAGAGAGAGAGAGAGGAGAGAGAGAGAAAGAAAGAGAGTAACATTTTTGAATATATAATGGTAACCTCAATTATATCGCTATCTGTATTCTCTTAAGATATATTAAATATATTTAATTATGCCAATTATTGTATAAAAATCGATTTCTTTCTCACTTAAACTGAGTTATCTGCTTTTGTAGTATTAGCGACTTTATTGTTTCCGTTGCATTCATTTTTTTGTCTTTCTCTCCTTTCTCGTTAGACCAATAACAGACAATATCCATAAAAGCTAAAAACTCTTATCATGTTTAATAATAATAACAACAACAATAATAATAATAATAATAATAATAATAATAATAATAATAATAATAATAATAATAATAATAATAATAATAATAATGATAGTAGCAGTAGTAGTAGTGGTTGTAGTAGTAGTAGTAGTTGTTGTTGTTGTAAAATCCAGTCTTAGAGGATTAATCTGCACCTTTCCTGATTTGTGGTATTAGAGCTCTTTAAGTCTGCTCTACAAATTCCTGTTTTATAGACGAAATCAGACAGAACCTTCCTTTTTCCCTCAGAGGTAGTTGCTTATTCACAGAGGGGTTCCAATTAGTGGTCCTATTTGTACCTTATTATCACTAATCCCTTCATTAGCCGAACGTTTTAACCTTGTTATGTTATTTGTACACGACTCTCTTCAAAAAAGAAAGTAACCAAATAACAAGACTTGTTAAATAAAGAACCACATCCCAGCCTAAGTCACATAATGAATTTCGCGGTCAAGGCTGGACATGTTATAAGGGAGTGAATTTATCTGTTTTATTTTGTTGGAGATACATGTTTATTCATATGTAATTATTAATGTTGATTCTTATTAAGTCAGCAGCAATTATCATTGTTACCACCTATGCTAACATAAGTCGACCAGGAAAGTTGATCAACGATGACGATGATGATGATTAATTAATATAATCACTAATTAAGTACTTAGTTAATTAATCAGTGAGCAAGTCAATCAGTTCTCTAGTAAGCTAGATAGGTAGTGACTTATGAGTTATGAGTGAGTAATTAACTATGCTAGTTACAAAGTTAGTTATTTTTTGTTGTGTTTTGCTGGGTTAATTAGCCAGCTAATTATAGTTCCTAGGTTAGAAACTGTTACATACCTCCTTTTTGACTAAATTCTGTGCGCTAATAACAAATTACAATTCAATATCATCATCATCATCAAGCCTGTCTTGACAAACTCTACATAGCAATCACTTTGACGTCCGTTGGGTTGTCCGTCCGTATGTCGGTCTATCTCTACGTACGCTTCCCACATTGTAGATTAAACTCAGTTGCAAGATTTCTTTATGAAATCAGTTTGTCAAGTACACTTCGCCACAGAGATATGTTGCATGGATACAATTTGACATGCACAACGCCAGTTTACGAAAATCTTAGAGGTGGGCCCGACATTCAGCTTGTTTTCGTTGTTGTATTTTTTGTTATTATTATTATTATTATTATTATTATTATTATTATTATTATTATTATTATTATTATTATTATTATTATTATTATTATAGTAATGTATGCTATATAATTCTTCAAGATTAGAAAAATCGTTTAATCAAAGATTCCTGCTACGATGGATCCTAGATCTCCATGAAGATTTTAGGGTTCTCTTTCAGTTTATTTGTGTGATTACTTTGTAATATATTCTTATATATCACCAAATTCAAAAAGTTGCAGTAATTATTACTTTCATATATATCATTTCCAATAGATGCGATGTTCTTATGTTCTTTAGATACGCACTATAATATTATTTTGTACCGCATGATATATAGGTATGTATCATGGGCCAGTGGCCTGTATTACAAATGAACGTGATTATTATTATTATTATTATTATTATTATTATTATTATTATTATTATTATTATTATTATTATTATTATTATTATTATTATTATTCAACAGGTGTGGTTCCAAAATAGAAGAGCCAAATGGAGAAAGAGAGAAAAAGTTCTTGGAAGAGAGAGCCCTAATTTTCTTCAAGGAGAATCAGCTCTTCAAATGACAGATATTCCTCATGGACACACAACTTTAGGATTTCAGACCCCGATGGAAGCATTTTGGGGAGGGCGCCTTTCACATCTCACGGGTATTAATCCGATGTTTGCTTTTCATCAGGGAAGTCTAAATAATCTTGCCACGCATTACGTACAAGGAAAACTCCCCTTTGGTGGTCTATTGTCGAACTATGTTGTTAACGGCAGCTCCTTGGGTGTTCCTGGTATTTACGTAGGAGGTAATCTCGGTGGATTAGCACATACAGCCGGATTAGCCGCACCAACTTCCGCACGTTATGCGCGTGAACCGGAAGAGTGCCTCGATTTTCGTCGATCAAGCATTGACAAGCTCCGAATGAAGGCGAAAGAACATTCTTCTGCTTTAGAACCCTCCAGTTCACCGACAGAGACAGAAGCAACCCGTTCGTAAAATCGAATTAACTGAATCGGACATTGTTTATGGCTGAGTCTCTATTCATCATGTCGACGATTGTGCAGTTTTTTGTTGACAGGTTTTGAGAAACTGAGTAATGTAATGCGATCGTTTAATAAAACAAACAAGCAGCATGTGGGAACGCTATTTCATTATATATGTGTGCTACTTGACACTTCCATTATATATATATATATATATATATATATATATATATATATATATATATATATATATATATATATATATATATATATATATATATATATATATATATATATATATGCTTCAGATATTCTTGCAGGTTTGGGACATTTACATTTTGAATGATTTTTCTGACTGCAATGTTTACAGGCTTGAGACATTTACTGTTCTCACTACACTGTTTAAATTCCTAAGGTATGAATTTTTCATGGCCATAATTGGAATGTGTGAATCATTTCTATCGTTGATTCCAAACTTATGTTACGCCACCTGCTGTAAGTGCGTTATTCATATTCAATTTTAATTTAACTCGAATCACAATTTTTGATCGTAATACCATGATGATGGCGATTATATTTATAATTATATTTTTTAAACGGTTATAGCACATATCATTTTTCTTTGTAATATTTAGGGAGTAATTTTTCTGTTTTAGTTTTCCTTTTTGTTCATAATTTATTTTTAATAGGGTTTTAGGCATTGTGATTCAAAATGGGAACTCTAAATCGCCAATTCCGCCCATTTACCCCTAGTACTGTAAGTCAATCATTTTATTTTAGAAACTTACCACATCCTTTCTTTACACACACACACACACATACACACACATACACACACACAAACTCTGTCTGTCTGTCTGTCTGTCTGTCTGTCTGTCTGTCTTTCTCTCTCTCTCTGTCTGTCTCTCTCTGTCTGTTTCTCTCTCTCTCTGTCTGTTTCTCTCTCTCTCTGTCTGTTTCTCTCTCTCTCTCTCTCTCTCTCTCTCTCTCTCTCTCTCTTTCTCTCCAAGAAGAACGAAGATTGTACGTCTACTCTTTTGTATATCTATTGATATCTTGAAAACCGGTGTTTTACGTCTCGAAAATAATTCACAGTGATCAAACACTACTTTAGAAGAATGAGATTATGCAAATTGGATGAAAATGTTTTATCAATTGAATTTGTACTCCTTTTGTATTCTAGTAAATTTACGAAAAGTGCTTTGCTAATAAAAATGTTTGGTCACTTTGTTTCTGGCTATTCGTCATTTGAATTAGAACGGCTGAGTATAGGACATAACCGATGCAAGAACTGTTTCCTTGAGATCTAGGGTTAACACAATTTTTGTCAGATCTCTATTATAGTTTTGCCATGGAGATCAGCCGGAAAAGAATATAGCTGAGATTTTAGAAGCAGAGGATATACTAAACATTATGATTCTTAACTGATAGACGATAGATGGAATCGCAGTGTGCTAATGCCATATATTTCCAAAAAGGCCTCTCTCTCTCTCTGCATGTCTGTCTGTCTGTCTCTGTCTCTCTGTCTCTTACACACATATATACACACACAGAAAGTAAATATGCTTATCCATCAAATATTTACTCACATTAGAAAAATTGCCAACAACAAACAATACTTCTTATTGAACATGTTGTAGATATGATCGCTTTATATCTATTAAATGCAAATCAAAAGTAGAATAGTAAAATTAGTGCTTCCTCTTTCTTTCATTGCCTATTTGTATACTTGTATTTTGTTTTATTTTTTTTCTTACGTTACATTTACGTTTTGTAAATTACTGACCCTCATTCTCATGCATTTGCCTTATATAATGTTATTAATGCGAATACCTTGATTCATTCAAAAGAAGTTTGTATAATAACAATATTTGTTTTCTTCTCGCGAAAAGGTGAGCAAAATATAATATGCGAATGTCTCCAAAAAATCAAATTACCTTTATACGAACAATAGTTTGTGTTTTCTTATTTCCTCTTAACATATTATTCTACAATGTAGACATAAATACTATTATGGAGGCTACATCCATCTTCACACAACTATACCCAGTCACTGTATGTGCCACAGTGTTATTGCTGTAGACTCGTATAAGTTTTTACTTAAGTTTTTCAATTAAGTGTTTACTTAATCTTTCTGTAGCAAGTTCTTTTTATTAAGTGTTTAGTGGATAATATGTCTTCTTCGAAATTAGAGGACTTCCTGGAAATAATTTGTTGCCTTCCATTTAGTCGTGAATATGTATGCACTTTGTAACGCATCTTGCTAAATCTTTAACAATCGGTTTTCTTAGTCTGTCCAAATGTTGGTCGATGATACAATTAGTTCACAAGTACTCCTAACGGAACGCTTGATTGCAGTAAATCTTAGTTGCTTGTTTACTATTAACAAAGACAGTTATCAGTTTCATTTGTTTATGTACCTTTGACTTGCTTTAAATGCAGGAAATTACTGTAAACTTATACTAAGGTTTTATGAAATAAACCTGAAGACATTGGAAGGCAATGTTAGGAAAGGTCAGTCCTTAACGCATATATTTACACACTATTTGCACACGTCTCAAAGAGACTTAACTGTTTTTCAAACATCGGCGGATAAATAGCTGAGCCGTATTCATTTAGAAAAGCTTGTGCTTCGAGACAAAGCAAAAGTTAAAAAATAACGCAGAAACTGCCATGATCTATTTTCCGTTACTGAGTTTGGTCTGCGTTGTAGTTGAACCATTAATCTGTTTGAGATAGTAGTTCCTGTCTTGAACACACGTCTTTCAAGACATGGCTTTCATATCTTGATAATATAACAACAAAAGCCACTTCCATTATTTTATTTAAGCCGTTTTGGATTTAAGGCTAACGGAGGTAAGGACTGTGACGGGCGCTGTAAGGGAAGGTATATTCCTAGCAAATTAACTAATAATGTACTCAAAAACAATTTCAATTTAGTGTTATTTAGACTGATCTGTAGCAGTTTCAAAGCCATTGCTAGATATTTACATTTATACACCATTATGTGTACATACGACTGTGCGTAAAAATAAAACCAATATTACACATTTATAACAAAATTATTAAAAAACCAACCAACCAAACAAACAAACAAAAATAAAAAAAGATATTTAAGTTACTTGCAATCACATATTAAACACTATCGAATTGCATTTAAACATATTCCGTTTGCATACAGTTTATACAGACAAATACTGCAGACAATATGATCTAGAGCAGTCCATTAACACCATGACAGGATAAAGCACCAGCAGAGATGAAGCACAAATATTATATACTACACTTAAGAACGCCTAGCACAAATGGGACAATTCATTCACGTAATCTAATGACCATAAGGGCAAAGGACATGATTCCAAAACCTCTGAAAAAGAAAGAAAGGAGAGAAGTAGAAACATTGAAACTGAAATTTGCAAAATCCTGAAACGTAGATAAATCTTATTTTCAAATCTTTTTTTTTTAAAATACCTCTTTTGTAGAGGGAAAATAAATAATCTATCCAACCTCGCGAGGGCAGGGAAAAACATAAAATCAAAAAGGCTCTAACTAGCTCCATACACTGGGATGGTGCTTGCAGGTGTCTACAACTTTGTCATTACTGTAATCATTCAGATCATTGTATAGTCAGTGCATTTGTTTTCTTTTTCAAGCAGCAGAAAGAAGTTCTATTGATAATAGCCTTATACAGTGGTCCAATCACATATTCGTTTTATGATAACGTATTCTTGACCATATTAATTCACTTCTCTTGATGAATGTATGTTTTATGCGACCTGTTGATGCCTTTAAAGTTCACGGAATATCAAGTTTTCATTCTAGCATCGGAAATATAAACTGTAATCGATCTATAAGAAATTTATTTTCTCCATATATCGTTATCATGATTTGCCACATAATTTCATATGCACATAACATGTGACCTGGCATAGGACCATACCATGTGACCATGGCAAAGGGCCACACCATGTGACCATGGCATAGGGCCATAATATATGGTCATGCCATAGGGCCATAATATGTTACCATGTTATAGGGCCATAATAAGTGATTGTGTCATAGGGCCATAATATGTGTCCATGCCATAGGGACATACTATTTGACGATGGTATAGGGTCATGCTATGTGATCATGACATAGAGCTTAATATTTGATCATGGTATAGGACCATAATATGTGATCATGTTATTAGGCCATAAAATGATCATGACAGAGGGTCATAATATGTCATCATAGCATTGGGCTATAAACGGTGACCACGACATAGACATAATATTTAACAATAACGATGTACAATAATATGCGACCATGGCATAGGGCCACAATGTGTAATCATTGCAAAGGGCCATAAAAATATTATCACGTCATAGGGCCATATTATGTGATCATGGCATAGAGCCATAATATGTGATCATCTCATAGGGTTATAAGAATGGACACTTCATAGGGCCATAATATGTGGTCATGGCATAGAGCCATATATGTGATCATCTCATAGGGTTATAAGAATGGACACGTCATAGGGCCATAATATGTGGTCATGGCATAATGCCATAATATGTGGTCATGGCATAGAGCCATAATATGTGATCATCTCATAGGGTTATAAGAATGGACACGTCATAGGTCCATAACATGTGGTCATGGCATAGAGCCATAATATGTGGTCATGGCATAGAGCCATAATATGTGGTCATGGCATAGAGCCATAATATGTGATCATCTCATAGGGTTATAAGAATGGACACGTCATAGGCATAAAATATTATGCCTTGCATAGGGTCATGTGACCATGACATAGGGTCATAATATGTGACCATGGCATTAGGGCCATAATATGTGATTATGGCATAGGACATTAAGTGATCATATAATAGGGTCATAATATGTGATCATGACATAGGTTAATAAAATACGTTCATGACATTGTTACGACCTGTACTATAATTACTTGTGTGTTAAAATTTGAATTATTTCTATTTCATTTTTGTATCATTATGTTTTATTGTTGTGATGATTATTGCTTACGGGAACAGATATTTTCAGTAGAGTTTTGTTTGTTTAGAACGTGAAAATGATTCTAAGCTTTCATAAGGGATTTTGTTTATTTAGGACGTAAATGATTCTAGATTTTTTGTAAGAGTTGTTTAGATAGCAGGGTTTGATAAACAAACGACATAAATGAATTGCTGGGCCAAGGTATTTTCTCAATATATGTGCTTATATCGCGTAAATACGATTGTCAGATGTTTAAATAACCACGTTTTCTCTGTGCGCGTGCCTTATGTAATGACGTATCAGTAAAGTTTAAATAGACTTAGGTCCCTTTGAAATAGTCAAATAACATCTCTCAGCTGTGTCGTAGTCATATATGTCCTAGATGCTGTAAAGAGTTGTTGTTTTTACATTGGGAAGATGATACTATAATTCTTGTGATGGAGTGAGTTGTATAATATACATTGAGGAAGAATATGGTATATTTTTCTTGGGCAGGAAAGAATTAAATCTTCATTACCTTTTTAAATCTAGAGATGTACCTTATTATAGATGACAGCTACCTTTTGAATAATAATTTATTCCCTGGAGAACTGAACAAGTGGCTTAGGACAGAAACATTCATTGAAATTCTTTCTAAATTGGAATAGTTCAGTAAAAAATGAAATTCAATGTGAAATTATAAACATTTGGGTAAAGACTTAATCTGATGTAATCAACCTCCATCTTTGAAAATTGAGTTTAAAACAAGACTCTGTCAGAACGTTTTATTAATAGGACACACACACACACACACACACACACACATATATATATATATATATATATATATATATATATATATATATATATATATATATATATATATATATATATATATATATATATATATATATATATATATATATATATATATATATAATTGGGGGCTCGTCCAAGATAGGAAATATGGCTGATATTTTAATTTTGCTGATATTTGGAAACTGTAATGAAAATATCGGACTGTAATTCACAATGTTGATATCAAAAGTGAAGATATTTCTTTGTGACCAACTCAGAAGCAGTTGGATAGTCTGAAGAAAGACGCGTTGCTTGAACTAGCAGAAAATCACAATATTTCTGAGGCAAAAGGTTCCTTGAGGAAGCAAGAAATCAAAAGATTTTAATTCAAGATTTGGTAGAAAAGAAGATAATTGAGAAAAGTGTATTTGGCACCAGTCAGTAAAACTATAACCGTCACTGACATTAAAATGATACAGTTAAAAAGGAAATGAAAGATGCAAGATGTATTAAGGAAACTCGAGCTTCAGCACGATAAAGAAGATAAACAGTTGAAAACGCAGAAAGAACAAATGAAATAACAATTGGAGTTTCAGAAAGAATAAATGTACTTACAATCAGAAAAGAAGGATAAGCAAATGAAATTACAATCACAAGATAGAATGAAAGAGGGACAGAAGAGGGAAAAAGATAAACAATTACAATCAGACGAATGAGAAAAAGAACGAATACTAGAATTTTAAAAAGAATAGATGCATGCATATACAGAGAGAGAGAGAGAGAGAGAGAGAGAGAGAGAGAGAGAGAGAGAGAGAGAGAGAGAGAGAGAGAGAGAGAGAGAGAGAGAGATAAAAGTTGACATCGTATGAATTATTACGTTAGTACAGGCTTTTGTTGACAAAGAAGAAATTAAATATTGTATTCTTTCTGGAAAGGTTGCTGAGAATTTGAAATGGCCAGTCGGTATTGGACTCACTTATTGCAATTATTTACTTTATGGCAAAGCACGAGATGTCTTTATATATCTGTCAGTACAGCACAGTTGTAATTATGATTTGGTTACGAAATGCGTTCTGAAGGGTTATGAGTTAATCCCTGAGGCTTTTCGGCAAGAATTTAGAAACTATTAAAAAGAAACTAGACACACTTTTGTTGAATTTGATAGAGAAAAAGAACAGTTGCTCGAGATGGCGCTCAGCTTAGAGAAGAACATAATTATGAATCACTCGAACAACTGGTTTTACTTGAAGAGTTCAACAACTTTGTTTCTAGTGATGTCAAAACTTATCTTAAAGATCATGAGGTCAACACCTTAGAAAATGCTGCTCTTACTGTTGTTAAGTATTCTTTAAATCATAAAGGTACAAATGTAAACATATCTTTCAATCAGCAGGCTTTTCTTAGAAGAGTATTTTATCCCAATACGACTCCTTCTAAAACTCTATCTGGCACAACTTCTAAAAATCAAACCTTTGACAGATTTGATTCAAATTATATGTCTCTACAGACGTGTACCTTTTGTAAAAAGGACATACTTTCTGATTGCTTTAAAGTGAAATATAAGCATCAGAAGCAAGAGGGACCTGTTTTGTTTTGGTATGATTTTGTTATGGAGAAATTCGAACTGTTTTATATCACTTGGGTGATTTGGCCAATTCTATCCCTATTAAAATTTTGATGGAAACAGGAGTTTCTCAGAATATTTTTGCATAAGGTATTTTGCCTTCTTTTGAGAAGTCCTGGTCTAATAAAAGTGTTCTCATAGAGTGCGGCTTTGTAATGTTCATCTCCATTGTGTAAATTTGTCATTAGACTTAATTTCAATATCTGTGATAGAAGAAGGTATAGTGTATTATCTACCTCTTGAGGACATTCATTTGTTGCTAGGCAACGATTTAGCTGGGACATAGTTGTGGTTAATCATTTCGTTATTGACAAGCCTTTTCTGGATCATAAAGCTGATCCGATTGGAAAGGAATTCCTTGATTTATACACAGCTTTTTCAGTTAATAGAGCTATGGCAAATAAAGCTCTTGAGAATGATTTTGATAAGCAATCTATTCCTTTAGCTGACGCATGTATTGGTCAGTCTTTTGATGAGGTCAATTTTACTTCTAATTTAAATCAATCAAAATATATTGATCATAGTGATTATCTATAAAATACTAATTCTCTTTTCTAATCAGGGTGACAAACAACAATCACTTGTCGTCGAACAGGAAAATCATCCAGAGATCTCCTTTTTATTTCAAAAGGCCATTAGTAAAACTGAAGCTACTGAAGTATCTGGCTGTTATTTCATTAAAGATGGAATTCTTACGAAAAAGATGGAGACCTCACCAAGTACCTGCTGCTTACCAATGGTTAATGAAGTATTAGATAGTGATCCAAAATCTTACAGACAGGAAATACTTAGTTTGATCCATGAAACTCCCCTATCTGGACATTTAGGGATAAATAAAATATATTGCAAGATCTTCACTCACTTTTTTGGTCAAAAATCTATCAAACGTGATGTTGATAAGTCTTGCAGATATTGTCATACTTAAGGCTCATCTGCAACCTATTATTGCATTTGACGACTATTCAGTAGAATTATGATAGATTGTGTTGGTCCCTTACCAAATACCAAGTCAGGCAATCAATATTTTTTGAGCATATGTGTGCGTCAATAAGAGTCCCAAATGCAATTTCTTTGAGGAATATTAACACCATAAACATGGTAAAAGTTTTGATAAAGTTTCTTTTAAAAGAAGTAAATTTGGCCTTCCAAAATCTGTCCAGTCGTATTGAGGGTCAAATTGCACGCCTGGAATTTTCCAGCTACTCATTCTTCAATTTGGCACAATGCAATTCAGATCAAAAGTGAAACCATGTTTTCAAAGAACTTTGATTGAAAGAAGTTTTGAATTTTGTAATAGTTCATTCTTTATTGCTCATTCTTTAAGACTTTATTCAACTTAAATTGTATGTACCTTATAAGGTAAAGAAGAAAATGAATGAGTTAAAGTTTACTATTAGTACCCTAGGTAAATTATGTCGTTAATTCAGTTGTACCTGTCTCACCAACTGAGGATTTGAGTAAAGGAACTCAGTCAGCTTCTGATTATCTTGAACAACAAATCTTCTGAATTCAAAAATTATGGGAAATCTAGACAAGACATTGTTTCATTTACAACAACAAGAAAAAGATGAACTTTAACAATTAATGTCTGAATATGACCACTTGTTTCCCGACGTACCTACAAGGGCAAACAAAAGTTTCCTTGACTGTGATATTTTAGATTCAAATCAATGGAACAACACTCATCCAGGATGAAGCTACTCAAAGAGAAATATCTGAAAAAGGAGATTCAGTATTTGATGGAGAATGATTTTATAGAGTCCAATTTGAGTGATTATAGTTCACCGTTTATACTTGTATCGAAACATGATAAAATTGTCTTAATGTGTACTGATTATAGGAAGCTGATCAGCGTGACAAAAAAAACAGATTTATTTCCATTACCAATAATGGATGAATGAATCGACAAAATTGGAAATGCCAAATAAATCATCAAATTTGACCTTCTGAAAGAAGACTGGCAAATTCCACTAACGGAAAGGGCATTTGTGACTTCAGATGGATTTTAGCAATACAAAGTAATGTCATTTGGTAAGAAGGGTTCTCCAAGTACTTTTCAACGCCGTATGAATATGATTACCTGTGGTCTAGACGACTGTGATGCTTATGTTGATGATGTCATCATCTGCAACAACACCTGAGAAGAACATCTACCAACGATTTGGAAATTTTTTGACAATTACTGATGTAATTTAGATTATTATTTTATCTAAAAGCGAGTTTTGCCGTGCTTGCGTTACCTTTTTAGGACATATTGTGGGACATGGTCAAGTTAATCCTATAAAAGCTAAGGTTAAGGCTATCTCTGAATTTCCTGTGCCTGTCAGTAAAAAAAGAGCTGGTTCGATATTTGGGTATCGCTGGATACTATTTCAAATGTTGTTCTAATTTCTCTAATATTGTTGAACCTATGACAAACTTGTTGAGAAAGAAAAACAAGTTTCTTCTGGACTGAATAATGTCAAGAGGCTTTTGATAGGTTAAAAGTGTACCAGTTCTAATGTTGCTGTTGAGTAGTTTTGATTGAAGATGATAGAAATGGCATATAACATCCAGTTTCTTATTTCTTGAAGAAATTAAATAAACACCGAAGAAACTACTAAACAATCGAGAAGAAATGCCTTAATACTATCATTACAGCACTTTTTAAGTTTACATTAGCTTGGCTCCTTCTACGGTTGTTGTGTTCAGTAACCACAACCCCTTTTTTATCAATAGGCTGAACTATAAAAATCAAAGACTATTAAGGTAGATTTTATGTTTGCTGGAATATAATCTTGTCATCAGGCAGATCAAAGGAAAAAAAAAACAATTGTTACTTTTTATTTAGCATATGGGAATGATCACGCAAAATCGTATTTTGTAGCTGACCTTTTCCAAATCAAGGTTATTCTCTACCTGACCAGAATCATTGTTTTTTTTGTTTTAAAATTCTGTAAATAGCTAATACATATCTTGTATTTCTCTGTTATGTTAGATTAAATATGAGAAACATTATATTGGTCTTAGTCAAGAACATTATGTTTTCCATGCTCTTTATTATAATTTTAGTGACATATCATGTTTAATTATAGGTTGGATTATTCTGGAAGCAAACATTTACCCTACACCCTGGTTCTTCTTTTGTGTCTTAGTATTAAGTATGATCTTGTTTATCATGAAAATATTCATTCCTTCTGTAAGATCTTCAGACAGAACCATTATGTTGTGTTAATTGCTTGATTTGGACTGAAATTATTGAATTCAAATTGCTCGTCTTTGAAAATACAAAGTGGTCTAAACTAATTTTTGAAACAGACATTAATTGGGTATAACAATGGATTCAGACACAGAACCCTTGATCTATATTACTGTGAGTCAACAAAAGACTGTTGGCACATCATTACAATCAAGACCATTGATACAACAGTTCATCGGAGACGACTGGCCGTTATAGGCATATCAACAGCTTCAGTGTTGGAAATCATTTGGAATATCATTAGGGTTTATTCACAATTTAATTCATTAAGACTCGTGTTGGTAACTTTATGTTTATTGCTATCTGATTTGCAATACTGTAACTTCCTTATATATTTTCAATTTGAATTCAAGGGAAAACATTAAATTATTCTTTAATTATACAGAAGCATATTTCTTGTCATTCTTTTTTATTACTTATTTTAAGACCACAGAGTCGCAATACAATTAACAGTTTAAATAAAATTTACAATTGTTTTCGACTTATATCATTTGTATTCGGCACATCAAAAATGTTTAAGCTCAGGTGTGAATAAACCATACAGATGTCAATAACTAATGTACATTTGTCATAACTAGAGAATGCGTATTACATCATCGCCTCCTCCAAGGATATACGGTGGAGATTAGGATCTACTTGTCAATTTAAACATTACGAGATATCTCTGAAATCATATGAAACATTTTTCGAAAATTTTAGTTTATTATGTACTAGCTGATATAACATACTAAATTAAATTTAATTCACCTCTGTTGCTAAGTAAAGCATAAAACAGGCTTTACGAGCACTCTTCGTTCATAATTTGCTATGTTTCGATAATCTGCCGTGTAATGGCGAGGTCATATGTAACATGGGGAGTAGTGAATATCACAAAGATAGATATGATTTTTATTTTTGTGTATTTGTTCAAGATCGGAATAAGTAGAAAATTAGAACAACAAATACTAAACATGTAAAGTTTAATGCTTACTACAAATCACCGTTTCCTTCATCAACACTTTATATCTGTGTTGTGATTCCGTACAGGGTAGATCATCTTTGCTATCAACAAGCCGCTGATTTTTATTAGTGGATTAGAGCTTCGAACGTGTGTTTTATTGTTCGGATAGAACAATAGTTTGTCAAATTGCTCTGCAATGATAGATAAAAAAAACGCAAATGTCTGAACAGACCACCTGACACAGTCAGCCTCTTTTTAATTGGCAAGGCAAGATTTATATCAGCAATACGATTGCTAGAGTTACTGGCTTACCTGCAAATATGTTAAAACACGCTAGAGGTTTTAAGATATCAATGTTTGGTGACAGTGACACTACGAAAGAAGCACGAGTGCCACATGGGCAGGGCCGATTTAGCCGAATAGACGAACTAGGTGTTCGCCTGTTGTGCTAAGATTTGGGGAGGTCAAAAACGAAATAAATTTTCGGGTTATTCATCCATTAGATATTTAGACTATGTGCATGTTATTTAGATTTTTAACGTAGATTTAAGAACTTTTCTGTCATTTCGCTACGATGTCTGCGATGTGACAGTTTATAGTGATGTCAATCACTCGGGCATCATGCCGCAGACATAGCATGATATCAGAACTTGCCACATTATCCTGACATCAGACCGACAAGTCCTAACACTAACCTCTTAATACTGAGAGCAAGGCAGCTGTTAGTACAATTTTAGTACGTCTTTGGTATGACTCGATATTTAGTCCAAATAATGAAATTAATAAATTATCAAGCCAAGCGTGTATTATTACTAATAAACAGTTGGTTATAAGCGATAACACGAGGGAATATCTATAATGAGGAACTTATTATAGTAAGTCCCACACGTTATGTAGGCATTTAAAACCGAATATGTCTTTAACGTGGATCATTTTCTAGAATATATTCTATTTACCTTAAAATGGCAATTATTCTCTTTGTTTGGATCCTTATACATCCATATACCATTGGACGCTTATTATTTACAAGGCATGAGAAATGAATGCGGAAAATCGATGTTAAAGTACGCAGACAATTTTGGACAAAATCAACATAAAGTACCATCCGTATTGAATGTCGCGCGCTATGATGTCACAATGAAAGCTAGGCATATCGATAAACAAATTTATACTACCCTATATTGTGAAAATTCCACTGGACGTGTTCTTTTCTTGACACAGTTTAGTGCATAGCCACCATTGCAAAATTCCACAGCAATCGATAAATGTTTTCTGGATGTTTCCTGATGACAGCAACAGTGCAGAACAACCAATAATCAGAAGTAGACTATGGTTTAAGAAAATTAGTGCTAAAGTTTAAAACAACGATTTATATTTAATTTAAAATATATAAATGCAAATACATGGCCTGTATGACAGTTACCATAGTATGCCTTGGGATTTTGGACAACCTACGCCAGCTGATGTGTTAAAGGTGAACAAACGAAAAGATTATTACGAGGCTAAAACGGTTGAATCACGGATAAAATTATCAGCTGAGAAATGAAATTCAATTTATAAACTAATAAGAAATCAGGAAGGAATAACTTTTGCTATATTATTTTTCTCATATATTTTTTTAATTTTGTCTATATTTGTCATATACGGACTGATGTTAATATTATTATATTCGGATTTTCTACATCAACAGCTTTTACATAACCTTGTGCTTCTCTTTCTTCAATGGATGAACTAATCTGTTTACGTTTCTTTCTTCAGGATACATATTTTCTAAATCTCCTTAAATGCTTAAATAATTACCTATATCTCTTACATCATTTGCATGTTTCATTTATAAAGACTAATTATTATTTACCTGTATAATAGCTATTACTTTATTATCATTTACCTGTATAATAACTATTACTTCATTACTTCACATGTCTGTTTCCCTAGATCCTTTAGATTATTATTCTCTGAATGATCCCATGTAGTTTCTTCTCTTTTCCAGCCTAAAGACTTTAGAAAATAAATTAGCCTCTTTATGAGGCTATAGGGCTATTAGCCTCTTTGTGAGGCTTGAGGGCTATTGGCCTCCTTGTGGGGCTTCAGGGCTAGTAGCCTCTCTGTGAAGCTAAAGGGCTAGTATTTACATGCAATTCTGATTGCCAGTGTGAACAATTTGCATTATTGTTAATTCATTGTAATATGGTGATCTGCTTTTGAGTCGTAAATTGAGCCTAATTGATTTATATTATATATCAATCTATCTAAACTATGCTTATGCTGGTTTCTGTATTCAGTGGCTATTGTCACAAGTGGCTTTTGTAGAGCTTGTTATGGTGAATTAACAAGTTATGTTTCACCAATTACCATATCCTTTGTTTGATCATGTGCTATTGCGTATGTGTGTGCGTGCGTTCATGTGTGATCTGGATTTCTAACGTAGCTTCAACAATTTTTCAGCCATATCGCTACGATGTCTAAATCGTAGCAGTTTATCATTAAGATGTTAGATTGGAAGTTTGGCATCAGGAGGTTAGCGTGGAAGTTTAGGATTAAGAGGTTAGCGTTGCAGATTAACAGTAAGAGGTTAGCGTGTATATGTATCATTAATAGGTTGGCGTGGATGTTTATCATTAAGAGGTTAAGGTAGAAGTTTAGAGTTGAGAGGTTAGCGTAACAATTTAACATTAAGAGGTTAACGTAGCAGTTTAACATTAAGAGGTTAGCACGGATGTTAAGCATGAAGAATTTAGCGTGGCAGTTTAACATTAAAAGATTAGCGTGAAAGTTTAGTTTTGAGAGGTTAGCATGGCCGTTTAGCATTAAGAGGTTAGCGTGGCAGTTTAGCATTAAGCGGTTAGTGTAACGACTTGTTTGATCATCATTGTAACCTATGGTAAGCAGAATTATCACATTCAGCTTCACAAACGTTTTTTTTTGTTGCACTATTTAAGTGGATTCAACAGAACTTGAAAAGATATGGATTTTATAGTTTATAAAATAATATTGGGTCGAGCTATGAAGTAATTACAACAGTATACACGTCTGAAAAAATCAAGGTAAAAGCAACAAACAGAAATAAAACCAAGGATGCATCAAATGCAACGGAAGGAAATAACTGGTAAACATTTAACTGAAAAATATTTGTGAAACATACATGCGGAAAACAAATTAAGAAAAGCATGCGAAATTTGTAAATGCTAAATTAGCTAAGAGCCACTGTCAGATCATGTAACATTAAGATTTATTGTCAGATCATGTAACGTTAGACTGTTTGTCAAATCATGTAACATTAAGACTATTTGTCAAATGAAGTAACATTAAGAATGTATGTCAAATCATGTAACATTAGGATTGGTTGTCAGATCATGCAACATTAAGATTGTCAAATCATGTAACATTAAAACTATTTGTCAGATCATGTAACATTAAGATTTTTTGTCAAATCATGTATCATTAAGACTGTTTGTCAGATCATGTAACATTAAGAATGTATGTCAAATCATGTAACATTAGGATTGGTTGTCAGATCATGTAACATTAAGATTGTTTGTCAAATCATGTATCATTAAGACTGTTTGTCAGATCATGTAACAGTAAGACTGTTTGTCAAATCATGCAACATTAAGATGTTCCGTCAGATCATGTAACATTAAGACTGTCAGATCATCTAACATTAAGATAGGTGTCAGATCATGTGACATTATGACTGTCAAATATTGTAACATTTAAGACTGTCAAATCATGTGACATTAAGATTGTTTGCAAGATCGTGTACCATTAGGATTGAAATTTCTGATGAGTAATTTGAACATATTATAAACAGAAATAATAAAATGTTGCATGACAGCAAATAAAATACGATGCTTTACTAGATTTCTTTCATTAGGTTAGAGTTACATATTTCTTCATGGAGTGAAAGCTTAATAACATGTAAAGATATTGACTTAAGATACAAAACAAAAAAAAAACAGTACTTAGAAACAAACAGCAACAACAAAAATTAAAAACCTCAAACAAACAAAGACCAAATACAAAACAAAACAGGAGTTTAAAAAGAAAACAGAGTAATAATGGTAGATATACGTATGTACATTTTTTAATTGGCGTTAAAAATTTATATGTAAATATTTCTTATGTATATTTAATTTATATTGTGCTTCACCTTTGCCTCTGAAAGTAAGCTGTAAACAGAATATTTATACAATTAAGTTTTGTCCTTGATTATCAGCTGTAAACAAAATGATGACTTAGCAAGATTCCAAAGCCAATCTTGTTTACATTTAGTCTTGGTGTTTCCGTTGAAAATCTAAATCTTTTCGATGCCAGTCCTGTGAAAAACTGTGTAAATAGGGATTTGGTAAACAAATAGTTCATTAATCTGGGAATCTATAATCAGAGTTTGCAGTTGTGTTGATCACACCAAATATAGATCAATACTTTAATTTTACATTAGATCGATACATTGATCTGAATTTTGGTAACTTACTTAAACACATTCTGGATTTGCTTAATTGCATTACGTCAGGGCATTCATGATTATTGAAATTCATTCGGATCATATTATTTTTGGATTTATAATATGATATTTATAATTACTTGGGATTTAATTCAAAATTCACAATTCTTATTGTCAATGGTTGTTGAATTCAATCAATGTAGCACCTATTATTTGAAAGCAATGTTTGAGTCTTACCTGATTTAAAAATAGAACACTTGTTAAATGAGATATTATGGGATTCTAGTTATCGTTGGAATTATTTGTGTAATATTTATTTGTGTAGTGTCTATAGTTTTATTCAAATGTTTATAGATAAACCCCCATTCGTGGTTGTCATTAACCAGTTTAGTCGAAATCTGTATGACAGTTTGTTTCATTACGAGTATTTAATGTTATTTTATGTTTTGATTTAAAGTTTTACTGCTTACTAAAAATATAATATGGTCTGCGTTTTAACTGTCTTTATTTCTATAATAAGTAAATAAGTACTGTTTATTTTTGTTTTCTAGTTTTTAAATAAAATTTTCAATAACCTGTATTAACCTCTGTATTGTCCTTTCCTGTTGCACTGGACATGTCGTGAGTTACATTTTGTTTTATGCTAATATTTTGTCAATTGAATTGCACCACTAAAATTGTACTACTCTCATCTTTCAACAAATTTGAGAAATATCTGGAATTGTATACGAATGTACATGACATTTTCCAGGAATAAACATGAAACAATTCTGAAAATAGCTTTCTACGAATGACAAATTACAAATGGTTAAAGAAACAGCTAATTATTCTGCAGACACTTTGGTCCAGCAGTTATTTCCCTTCACACTGAGCAAACTATTATGATCCATCGCACCAACGGCACCCTTGATCGCAGTATTTGACTCCCCGCAACAGGCCTATGACTGAATAGGCACCCTTGATCGCAGTATTTGACTCCCTGCATCAGTCCTATGACTGAATAGGCACCCTTGATCGCAGTATTTGACTCCCCGCAACAGGCCTATGACTGAATATTGCTTCCGTAAATTAGATGCCTTTGTGACAAGACTCGTCTGTTTTCGGCCATGCAAAGAGACTGAGTACTAAAGTACCATGTCATTGGTAACATTCACGGCTAGGGAATATGAGATAAACGGTATCCGTCGTCAATCCACCCCTGCTGTCTTTGGCGCTTTGTGCCTGATGCAGTAGGATAACATAAGCCAATATGTTGAAATCTCCAAGTCACCCGCGTCAAAACCATACACGCCCAACTGATATTGTTTACTGTGTCATTTTTGTTAATATATTATAAAAGGTCTTTTAATTAATACTATTATAATGTGCAGTACGTGCTCAGTCATTAGGCAGCGTTATCAGCAAGGTTGAGAGCCTCTAGTCCATCTCGGAACATAGCGTGTGATATCGTCTGCAGAACTCCACAGGAATAGGAAGAGTTTGTAGCCTGGCCCCATCAGACAAGGTTGACTGCACAACGGCCTACCAAATCTGTTGAAAACTACTCGACACTCCATGCCGAAATTGCTGTCATGTCATCTCGCAACGAACCTAACCAGATTTGGCATCTTGAAGTCAAGCTGACTGCTTGCTGGATGTGAGGTGACGTCGATGTACAATGGAAGTTTCTCAATGGCATGGACTGTACCCAACACCTTCGTGGTTGCTTTCTTGCGACGCAGATGTGGAAGAGGAATGTTGCTGAGTAACGGCAGTCATGGTAAAGGAGTCTGATGTAGTGTTTCACAGATCATGCGCATTGTTGTGTTCAGCTGGATATGATTAACTTGGTGTGAGATAGTCAAGCAAGGCAGAAGCGCAGAGGGCTTGTACTGATGTATTGAGTGTCTGAGCACTAGCGCCTCAGGTTGAACCAACCAGTTTGGGGAGTAGATTGTTTCAAGTGCTACGTTTTTCAGCAGTTTCTTCAGGTAGTTTTAGAATGTCAGTGATCTCTCTAGAGTCACACCAAGGTACGTAGGTGTCGGATCATGTTTTGTTTTTTGCTGTCCATTAAGAAGGATGCAAAGCTCACGGTTTGCATTTGAATTATTAAAGGTCTACTAGTGCAATACAGCGACTTTCGTTCATATTATAAAGTTAACCTTTACAAAGAGATTTGTACAAGTATATTGTCATGTTACGTTCAACAATTGGAGCCGTGTGTGAAACAAAATGGTTAAAAAGTGTATTGATGGAGGTTGTAGCAATACAACAAGTGAAGGACTGAGTTTGCATTCATTTCCTACTAATCCTGTTTTAATTAAAAAATGGATTAAGCAGATACAAACGACAAGAAAAGACCGGATTGAACCAACAAGTGACAGGCGAGATAGTCAAGTAGTCTGTAGTCACAACTTCAAAGAAGACGATTTCGATCCCGTCTAAAACATGAAAGAGTCTTAAGAGAATCAGCCGACTCCTGCCAAAATGCATCCAATTATGTTTTATAATCAGAAAACCCAGAGTATATACACACCAGATCAACAAAAATCAAGGATTACAGTAGGCCTAACAAGACGTAACCTGAGAGGAGCTTCTCTCAAAAGCGAGATCGAGAAAGGGTAAAATGTTTATTGATTTTAGCATGTTATAGCATTTATTGTCAACCATACACTCTTGCTTCAAATAAACATAGCTTACAAGCGATTAATAGGAGATAGTGCTTTTAGTGGAAGGATGTTTGCAAATTGTAATAGGTCCACCCTCACCCCACAAATATGAAACCTGCTTTATCGTGATCTGCGTGTGTGTGTATGTGTTTTTGCAATGGTTCAAAGCCTAATCAATATATATATATATATATATATATATATATATATATATATATATATATATATATATATATATATATATATATATATATATATATATATATATATATACCTCTCCAAACTATTTAGACCTCACCCTAGAAAAAAATGTGTGTAAATGCTGCAGCTGGTGTCCTGTCTGTTGCTGTTTTTAACATTAATAATAATAATAATAATAATAATAATAATAATAATAATAATAATAATAATAATAATAATAATAATAATAATAATATATCACAAGTTTTCTTCTCATGATTAAATGGTGTGAAGAGTTGGTGTATTGATTGTGTTTGATTGTAAAGAATATTTTTTTGGCTGTGGGGGTAAACTGCTATCCTTACGGAAATATACATTCTTGTATCAGCGGATCCTGATGTATGTTGGATTCGCACCCACAACCCATCGACTGCAAATGTAAATAGTAATGTTTGTTTGATTTTGAAAGTATAGTATTATTACTACTATTATTATTCACAGTGTGAAAAGAATCATAGAAGGTAATATAAAAAGAATTTAGCCTTTAATGTGATGTAAACAATGCTGTTCGATTTATTTATACATTTTCGCTAGAGTCGTCACTATCAGCCATTATCGTCACATACGCTGATCTTGAGGTACTTCCAGACAGTGCGTCAGTTCCGGAATCAATTTTTGCACTGAAATTATATATATATATATATATATATATATATATATATATATATATATATATATATATATATATATATATATATATATATATATATATATATATATATCCTGAGCGTTTAACGTAAAACATCAATGTATTCTCAAATAATCTTACTTTTCTCCTATGTGAGTTTAAAACTACATCTGAAATGAACATTTCGAAGCTATTTAGCATAACTTGAACATTATGATATATAATCTGTATTAGACACTAGTTAACCTTTAAGGTAGAAGACGCTGGAGACAATCTTTGTTAAGTTGCGCTTTAGACGCCATTTCTTAAAGATATCCGTCACATCCTCCGCGTCGTTGTTCAGTAAATTCTCAAGCTCAATCAATAAGCAAATTTGGGTCCTGAAAGGAATGTCGTATGCATACATGAACTTGCGCGACTGCGTTTACAAGTAAGTCATTGATATAGACATTGAACAAACTTGGCAAACGAACATACCCTTGTGGGATTCTGTTAATCAGATGTCCCCACAAGCTCCAGCGCTCTCTGATGTGCGCTCGGAAGCGCATGTTGCGAAGGAACAGTTCGATAGTTTCAGCTATCCAGTGCGGCTATAAACTGGAATCTTTCAACAACAATCCTGTGTGCTAGACCGTGTTATATACTGTTGTGAGATAAAGGAAAACAGCTAGTTTTAAGGTTCCACTGACAACCGTTTTCAACAAACGTAATCAGAGCAAGGACTTGATCGCAGCTTCTACAGGTATACCTTAAGCCTGTCTGCCCAAAGGTTAAGATATTATTCACGTATGGACCAATTCTTTGGAGAATCAGGCGCTACGTTACCTTAAAACAGACTGAAAGCAAAGACATCGGCCGACTACAGTTCACATTGTGGATATCATTACAAGCTTTGGGATCGCAAAAATCTTTGCCTGGCGCCACAAAGTAAGCATGCACTTATCCCCAACAACTCAGGTGTAAAAAAGCGAGCCATTCCTTTATATACAATTACATGACAAAGACTAACATTTAACATAAATGTAGGTTCGGCGTTCTTTCAGCTTGTAATTGGGAAACAAATACAATACGACTTTGATTTCCAGATATTAACAGACGATTTAATGTTGTATTATTTTCATGTTTCTGAAAGGTTTAGATGTCCAATAACAGTCGAAAAATATATGAATTGTTTCAAGGATTATCAATCGTAGAATATTTATCTTCGGCAAAATACATTTACTTGTGATATAAATGATAATTCTTTTAATAACCAGTACAGAAATGGAAGTTCTTTTCTTAATGATATCACGGTACTAAAGGTAATGATTGATGGAGGTGCTAAAATGTCCATTGATAAATGTCATAACTTGATTCATCGATAAAGATTTAAATGGGTCTAGACGTGGAAAAAAAATAGCGAAACTGATCCAGAATTGTAGTTGAATTCAGCAGAAGAACAAGCAATGTTCACTGCAGAAATATTATAAACATGTTTTAGGTACAGGGATATATTATGTTATATATATATATATATATATATATATATATATATATATATATATATATATATATATATATATATATATATATATATATATATATATATATATATATATAAGATACGCAACCAGATAAATTATTCATAGTTAATGGCATATATTTAGGACATTTGTAACTTAAAACACAATCTAGATATGGAGGACCTCTGTATTTTCCAGTTACATTAACATGATCTTTTACTTTTAGTAGATGGTATCAGTGGTAACTTCGTTTTGTACGTTTATTCTTTTATTTCATCTCGTCTACAGAAGCATAACAACTGTTCGTTGAATTATAATGCTTTTAGCCTTCACTAATTTTAGAGCCGCTTTTAATAAATTGCTTGTAGAATAAAATGCACACGGATGTTACCTTTGTCTTAAATTTGCTTCTACCATAAATAAGCAAATTTTAGCCCTATTGTTTTGTAATAATAATTCAAAATAAATAATAAGACAATTCGTCCATTTTATATCGTACGTTTGGCTTATTTCAGATGATGTTCACTTTCCAAAATATTGATATAATTTTAAATTATAAACAAATAAGATATCTACGTGACAATAATTTTCGCTTTGTCTCATTCTAATCGGCTTTGTAAACTTATCTACTGTTCATATACATTAGCTTTCATTATCGCATGTCTTGTATATTTATTAGTAATTTGGTAAACCAGTATATAGAATTTTAAGTGTTAAATTTTGTTCCTATACCAAATATAGTTGGTGGTTTGATAGTACGTTTTACATAATAATAAAAAATGTTTCCGTGGCGTTTTTAACATAAGGACAGGCTTTATAGTTTGGCATACTATTTAAAAATTTCCTCTTACTATCCTGCGTCTATGTGGAGAGTTACATAATTAATTTGGCAGAGAAACAATATGTATCCATACCTGTTTCTGACTATATGGAAAACATATTGTGAACTGATCTTTCATTTGCCTTTGTTCATAATATTTGCAGGCAATGTTCTTCGATAACAATCTATTTAAAATAGTATGTTATGTTCTCTCACTCCTAGTTGCACCGGTAAATTTAAGTGTACTTAACTGCAATCAACATTCTGAATAAATTAATGATTTCATGTTTCAAACCTATAATACCTTGATCGTTTATTAAATAAGTATCGGGTCATCTTTCTTAATTATTTTATCAATTAAAAACAAACTAGAGAAGGTATTTGATTTGACCGAGTAAATCTATCATGATTTAGTTTCTAGCATCATTTTTGTCGATACAAATTCAGCATCAAAATTAGTTTCGTATCTTTGAAAAATAAGTATCCTTTGCAATTGTTCTAAATTAGACATAAATATTTTCTGGCTGTATTCATTGATTTTTTCATTCTCCAATTATGGTACAAGTTTGATTTAGCAATAATATTACAAATTGAACCCCTTTTTGTACTGTGTTTTGAGATGTCTGACTTGATCAATAAACTTATTTTAACCACTTTTTTAAGATGAAGCCACTTAAAGGGAGTATAGTCTGCATGTCATACACACCAGTACATTGTTTATTTTGACCTATTCCGACTCATTAATATAAAAATGGTTGAAAATATTAATTGCTTTTCGTCAATAATATTTGTAATATCTTTACTAAGTTTCTTATTAGACCTCTGCAAATGTCTCATCGGCAATATCCAATATTGCTGACCGATATAATATAAATTGCATAAGTGTCACATATTTGATATAGTAATAGCAGACACTTTGGCACTTCATAAGCAGCATTGTTTTTCAACATCTATCGATCAGAATAATGTGTTTGATTTTGTTTTGAGGTGGACAGCTGAATTTAAGAGAAACCAATTTGACATGTTCTGATAAAATATTCCTTCCTCATTTTAAGCATCTTATTTTGAATAAATGTTGGTCACGTTTTATTACATGCATCATTCTGAATATATATACGGTCACATTAGGAATATAATCGTTTGGAAGAAAGTTACCTTTTCAGATCTTAACTTTCTCAACTATTTACATTTGGGTGTTTCATTTGAACCAGCTATCAGATACCCAAATAAATAAGTTAATATCAATTTTTCTCTAATATGGTATAGTATATCCTTCAATATTACTAGGCGCCACATCGACCCATTTTCTTGTTTTATTTTGTGTGAAATATTTCTATATGATGGTGTTAAGAGCTCTATTAAACATGTTTATCACATGCGTTCTTTGTGAAATTGGAGATATTATATGTTCTCTTTTCTCAAGAAATCTTTGACCGTGAGGTTGTATTATTCTTTTTCATCATATGTTTGACTTAGGTCATGCTCATTGAAAATTAACTCTCATCTGTTTAAGTCAAGGGTGTTTTTGGAGAAAACAAATACCACTGCCAGGCTATGTTTGTTTCCATTGTTGCCTGACTTGTATGCTTGCTTCTTAACAATATATACTTGCCACTGGTCAGCTACGAGCCTTTGACATACCGATCTTTATTATAATCTTTTTTGATTGCTTGTACAGTATGTATGTAAACCACTCTTTCAGTTTAGGTTACTTTATTGGACTTTATAATTTGTTATCAGGCCTTTGATTGTCACGTTTAATTTCCCCTCACAATGGATCGTTAATTATACAAGAAATCGTTCTTTTAGGACAGTAGTTTAGACGACGTAAATACTATTATCAGTTAGTTTTGGCTTCATCTGATTTAAATTATATTCTTAGAATCATGACTGGTTCAATTGCAGTCCATGAGAAAATAATTTTGAAAAGCTAATATGTATATATTAATTTTGAAGAAAGACAACAATGGCAATATTTGATAGATATGTTCGCTTATTGCATTTTAAAAGTGTTTTCTTGAAAATTAATATAAACTAACTGGTTCGTATAAATATTCAAATTTTTATATCAAGAAAAATATTTTTATCCATACTGAGAAGGAAGGGGAATTGCATTTAAAATTTAATGAGCATATTTCTACTGTTGAGAACAGAATATTAAAAAAATATGACTCAGGTGTTCATTTTATGCCAGATATATATGTATTTTCCGATTCTTTTTCAGCTGTGTTTATATTATAGCTTTAATATAGTTTAACTTTACGTGGCCTGTCCATTTTGACTCAACAATGCAGAGAATTCATTAGCAAAACATCATTTAGACTTTTGAAAGAAAATTTTATATTTATGAACTCTTTTATTAAAGTCAATGATGCAACAAGGAATATGTTTAATATGCACAAGGCATTTGGTTTTGTCGACCAGCATTAGAAAGCAATGTAAAAAAAATTAAATCACACTGTTATAGCATACTATTCTGTTGACGTATTATTATCATCGCACGATTAGTTGCCACGTATCAATTATTCCTTTCATGTATCTATCCCTTTTAATTAACCCAGTCTGTGAGTTCCGCAAGGTAAAGAGAAGGCGCTGTTAACGGACAGGTAGGCCAGCTATACAATAGATCGCCTAACGATATGTTTGACCCTGTGTCTGATAAAGTCATAATTCCACCCATGACTGATCATACTGACCTGATATATTTTGCAGACTGTCCCAAGTTATTTAGGTTGTGATAATATCTATGGCATTTGGAAGATTATCGTGGAGCATGACCCAGCTTGAATTACTTCATTCCTACTATATAACGGGCCAAGCTTATGGGATGATATCTTAACAGTAGATTCAATTTTAAATTAAGGAGTGGCGGGAATGGTGACGCTAGAGATAGGCGGTAAAAAATTATAAATTTTTGTATAAGAAAGTTATTGTTGTTGTTGTTGTAGGGCTTAACGCCATTTTTCAGCACACGATAGGCTATTCATGGCGGCCATGATTAATGGTAGAGGAAGAAACCGGGAAATCACCGGAAAGAACCACCGACCCACGAGAAGCTATTGACAAGGTTTCTCACCTATCCACATTCGCCGAATCCTAGACTCGAACACCCGCAGAAGGAGGTCAGATGGCAGTGATCCGTAACGGACAGCGCCTTTAGACCACTCGGCCACTCGGGGCCCGCCTAAGAAGGTTAAAAGCTCTGAGCTAGTGGTAAATATTGTTATTTGCTTGTTCTGGTTAATTGGTTAGGACACAACAATTATCTGAACTTAGAGAGCTTTTGAAGGTTATATTGGTTGGCTCTATGACAGAAAGCAGTAGAGTTTAATACTTTCTAATCTAATAGGTAATAACTACATTAAATATCAAACAAACTCTTATAGAAAAAGTTATTTTATAATTTAAGGTTGTGTCCTAACCTAGGAAACGTACAGACTTTATCCGCATGGCTCTTTGTTTTTAGAAAGTAAACACTTTATATTTTCTAGTACTAAGTTTTGAAAAATAACAAGAAGCTGATTTGCCGTTGAGCCAACAAGAATGGCATTTATAGATTTTTGCCGTTTGTCCTTCATTTTCGTGCAACATTAGCCTTGTAAGGAAGATGTTCAAAAACTGTAAAGGACAAAACCGGACATTTCGATACCTTACGAAGGTAACAAGACCAGCTTAAGTTCTTTATGATGTTATCTCCTAATTTTTGTTTCACAAATGCATGACATTATTTTGTCTTTCCTTTTCACAAAACATGATTTAACAAAAGTCAGTTTTCATACCTTCATTAGTATTCACTCAAATAATCTCTGATAGCTAACATACCTATATAACCTTATTAGTATTCATGTCTATATATATTGATTAGTATTCATGCTGATACACCTTGGTTAGTATTCATACCCTGACTAGTTTTGTAACCTATAAATCGTGACAAGTATGCATACTTATATACCTTGATTAGTATTATATATATATATATATATATATATATATATATATATATATATATATATATATATATAAAGAATACAAAACATATGGCGAATAACAACCCTTTCAAACGTACTGAATCTACCAAGGGATCACGTGTGTCAGGGATTAATTAAAATAGATGCAATAAACTGACGACGAACAGTACGAAACTAGTAACTAACTAGCCTAAGCGCTTTCGACTCTTAATGAGTCTTTTTCAAAGGCAAATACAAAACATATATGCGATAAACCAATAAACACAAAAACGTTGTGTTTGTAAACCTCTACATGGCTGTCTTCACATGTGCTAAAACTATAAATATAACCTGCTTGTACAGACTAGATGCGGAAACTGAAAATGTTGTATAATTCCCTAAAAGTCTACAAGCCAAAGCGACATCTATTTTTACATTTTGTACATATGTAACGCAGATTATATCCCGGATATTTGATTCTATACCGGTTATTCTTATAGTAAAAATTGAAGGATAATAAGAAGATTTAGAAAATGTTAAATTTTACTAGTGCATAGTTTTCATCTTCTAGTCTTCTTGGTTTAGACCGCTTGGTTTCAATGTTCTAAGGCGGCATATCCAGTATGATTCTTTTTCATTCCTGGTTTCGGAACTCCAGCTGTGGTTGTTAGCAATAGCGATAAGTATTATATCACTGAAAGTGTGGCCAGGGGAGGAGAAATGTTCTGCGACCGGGCTTCTGTACAGCTTTATTGTCATCCAATCAGATCTATGAAGGTTTATCCTTTTGTGTAGCTTTTCAGTTTCTCCGACGTACTGAAGGCCAAAGATCTTACATGTGATGAGATAGATCACATTCTGTTTTGCACGTTTTGTTTGGACCATGTATGTTTAGTTTTTCTTTAGTCACTGTTCTAGTGAAAGTCTTGGTCTCTATCATATGTTGACAGGTTTTGCATCTTTTATCGCCACAGGGTCCAGATTGACTAGGTTGGTTTTGACTAGCGATTGGCGTTAGCTTGGCCCTGACTAGGATGTCTTTAGGTTTTTTGGTCTCCGGTAAGCTACTACAGGTTTGTTCGGAAGTATTAGGTTTAGTATGTCTGACGATTGCACGGTTGGCCAGTGGTTTGCGATGATTTTACCTACTTTGGGATTGTCTGGGTGATAGGTCAGAATAAATGGTATCCTATCAACCTTTTCTTTCTGTCCATATCTGAGTAGGTCATCACGGTTTGTTTGTTTGGCCCTTTGGATTGCCTCCGCAATCAGGTCTTTGTCGTAGCCTCGGTAAATTAAATGTTTAGCCAGCTCTTCAGACCTTTCTAGGAATCTTTCATCGTCGAAGCAAATTCTGCATATCCTCAGTGCCTGGCTATATGGAATGTTCTTAATGCAGTGTTTTGGATGATAGCTGGTTGGGAGGAGATACTGGTGTTTGTCGGTTGGTTTCGAGTAGATGTCTGTGTGTAATTTGTTTTCCACCAGTCTGGTTGTTGTGTCCAGGAAAACATGGTTTGAGTTGGAAATTTCTGCCGTGAATTTTATTGGAGGATGGAAGTTGTTTGCCTTTGATATGAAGTCATCCTGACTTTCTCTTCCATACTGCCACTTCATTTCTATATCATCGATAAAGCGTATCCACTGGTATGGTGTACGCCCAACTGATGCTAAGAGCTTACCCTCAAGTTTTCCCATGAAAATGTTTGCATACGAAGGGGCCATTTTAATACCCATTGCAGTTCCATTTGTAGGTAGTTTTCTTCATTAAATTCAAAGTTGTTGAGTTTTAGGAAAAGCTCCAGGAGTTGGACTAAGAAGTGTATGAGTGGATTGTTTACAGTTTTTGTTTCCCATGCTTCGCTACATGCCTGTAACCCTTCGTTGGCTACATGCCTGTAACCCTTCGTTGTGCGGTATTTTGGTGTACAAAGATGTGACGTCTAAGGAAGCAAGTAATGTATCTGGCAGTAATGGTTCACTAGCTTTGCTTTTTATGAGATAATCTGTCGTGTCTTAAAGAGATAATGGTAATTTGTGGACATGTGGTCTCATAAAATGATCTAAATATTCTGGTATCCTTTCTGTGGTGTGCCCGTTAACTGAGATTATAGGTCTGCCAGGGTTTCCTTGTTTGTGGATTTTGGGTAGAAGATAAAATCTACCTGCTCTTGGGTTTTCTGGGCTTAAGTAGTTTTTCGTTTGCTGGTCTATGTGTCCGCTTTTGTACGCCTCGTCAATAACATTAGTGATGATTTTTGCATATTCCAGCGTTGGATCATGGTCCAGTTTTTGGTAGAACCTAGCGTCACTTAGTTGTCTACTTGCTTCACTAATGAAGTCTTCCCTATTCATAACGACAACAGCGGAACCCTTATCTGCAGGCTTAATTATAATGTCTGTTCTGCTTTTCAGTGAGTGCAGGGCATCTGTTTCTTCTTTTGTCAAATTAGAATATTTGTTAGTATGGTTGATATGTCTGGAAGTATCGTTTTCAACCGAGTTGATAAAGGCTTCCAGATTCGGAATTGAACTTTTTGGTGGGGTCTAGTTACTTTTCTTTCTAAATGTGGGTTGGTCGCAGCTTATATTTTCCTTTGATTTGTTTGTTGGTTGCAAGGCAAAATGGGCTTTGAGTCTTAGTCGGCGGATGAAATCTTCGGTGTCATTCTTAAGCTTCCCTCTGTCGTATGTTTTTGGACGGGGACAGAAACTCAAACCTTTCGATAAAAGTCTATTTCTGCATCAGTAAGTTCTAAATTGGAGATGTTGACTACTGTGTTAGTAACAGTTGCATTAGTGTTGTTACAGAGTGCTTTCAATATTTCCTTTTGCGGCGATTTTTCTTCTTACGGTTGACGAAATTTCTTCTAAAAACACTAATGCAACTGTTACTTTTTACAATTCACCTCTGAAGTTTGGGAAGTGAAAATTTGCAAGTAGAGCTAGCACTTATTTGAAAGATGAACATCTGGAGTAAGGCAAAGCTGTATACTCACTATCCCATATTACACACATCAATGATACACCAAAATGAAGGGAATTAAAGGTTTTTTGAACACTACCTAAGATATACAAAGTCTTTATTAAATAGCCAGTATAACTAGTGAGGAAACCCTTGGAAAATTCATTTTCTTCAAAAATTCCCTATGCTAAATACGAAACTCTTACGCGCCACCACACTAGTGTACTATTTCGCTATGTTTAAAAAAATAGTGTACCATTCCGTCATGTTTAATACACTAGTGAACCATTTCGTCTTTTTGATTAAACTTGTGTAACATTCCGTCGTTTTGAAGACACTAGTATGCCATTCCGTCTCCTTGAATTGTATGGTGGCACTCACCAATCGTTATGTACTTTTGAGAGAGTGATGGCATACCTATATGCTACTTTCATGTAATGTGGCTGAAAGTTTATTGGATATTATACTTTTGTAAATTTTAGATGATCTTAGCAAACGGCTAACTAAAATGATTGCTTCCTTGTGCTCCAAAAATCAACCTGAATTTATGTAAAGTACACTATTCTTGGCAGCTTTTAAAATATGGAAAATGAATTTTTCCAAAGTAGACAATACCAGCATCTAAATGTGCAATGAATGAATTACCAAATACATAAAATGTAAAAATGTTATAGGCTCTTTTCTTTTACAATTCACCTCTGAAGTTCGGGAAGTGAAAACGAGCATGCAGAGCTAATACTTTTTGAAACCCATATCAGACCCATCAATCATACACCAAAATAAAGGTTCTTTAAACAATGCCTAAGATAACACAAAGTCTTTTTTAAATAGCCAGTATAACTAGTGATGAAACCGGGGAAAATTCGTTTTCTTTTAAATTCTAACCCTTTGATAATTATGAAACTTTAGAGCGCCACCTATTCTGCATGAATGACCCATTAATTATAATGTTTACAGTTACTTTGACTCAGTTCTCCCCCCCCGAAGTCCGTCACTATGGACAGAAACATGAATTCATCTTTCATATATATCTGCTGTGCAAAGACATTATTTCTTTGATCAAATCACATTAATTATTGTAGTTCACCTTCACGGAAGTGTTTCCGTACAGTTCATTTAACATTTTTTTTTTAAATATTTAATGCCCCAATCTTCTCCACGCTAATTATTCAGCTTGAATTGCTTGAGTGTTATTTATAACAGTTTCATTTTGAAAAGATACTTTGTGACCTATGCATGTATTAGTTACACTTTAACGGTAAATATATATATATATATATATATATATATATATATATATATATATATATATATATATATATATATATATATATATATATATATATATATATATATAACCACTCTGGAAATGAGAGAGACATATATACAGAGAAGGAGAGGCAGAAGCAGAGACAGAAACACAGATAGACATAGATATATTAGATATATGCGGGGTGAAACTTTAACAGAAAAATAAAGAAACATTCATTCTTTAAAAATGACAGCGGTAAACATGGATGGATCTAGACATTGATGGATGGATAGATTAATAAATATATGTAGATATAGATTGTTGTTGCGATTTTTATTTTAACGCAGCTCTAAAAATATTTGATTATATCGCTGGGATGTCTACAGGGTGGCACTTTAAAATGTTGTCTTACACGGGGGCATCATGCCGCTGACGTGTAGCTTGATGTTCCACAGATTCACACTATTCTGACACCAGGCCGACTAGTCTTAACACTAACCTTTTAATGCTCAGCGCCAAGCGATACAGCTGTTTGTACCATTTTTGGTATGACACGGCTGGGGATCGAACCCAAGACCTCCCGCATCCGATGCGGACGCTTTAACCACTAGACCACTGAAGTAGCATAGATAGATAGATAGATAGATAGATACTCAAATACCCTTATACCAAAATACCAAATTGTATTTTGTTATTCCATGGATGTACACTTAAATATTTAAGTTTGACATCATTCATGCTTTATTCGTATAAAGTATCATTATATAAATAGTTTTATTTAATTATTGACAGATTTGATATTATAAAGTTTCGTGGGGCCTCGAGTGGCCGAGTGGTCCAAAGCGCTCTCCGTTACGGATCACTACCATCTCACCTCTGTCTGCTTGGGTTCGAGTCTAGGATTCGGCGAATGTGGATATGTGAGAAAGCTTACCAGTAGCTTCTCGTGGGTCGGTGGTTCTTTCCGGTGATTTCCCGGTTTCTTCCTCCACCATTAAAACTGGCCGCCATGATTAGCCTATCGTGTGCTGAAAAATGGCGTTTAGCCCAACAACAACAACAACAACAACAACAACAACAACAACAACAACAAAGTTTCGTATCCATAAGAATTGAATAAAAAATTTTAAATGTCTAACTAACCATTCGGTAACCATTGGTACAAAGCAATTCTTGAAATTTCGACATAGCCACTGTACTAACAGTAATCATTGACACGGTATTCTAATAGGTCTGTCTGCAATTAAATTATGTCAAACTTCATTAAAAGCTGCCAGTTCTATTCACCGTAGTCGATTTATTTATTATCATTTGTATGTCAGTTAATACGTAGCTACGATGCCTGCTGTGATCGATATTTCTGCAATAATCAAGCAATTTTACTGTCACCTACAGATTTCCATTAAAACAGGATCTCGCATCGCTATCGCAGTCAGCATTGTCGTTTTTGTTATCGCAATTACAACGGTTAAGTTTGTGGGATGCAGACTTTATTTATATGTTTTAAATCTTATACCGATATAATTAGTACCTATCTATGATTAAATGTAAACTGATAGAACTAGTACCTATCTATGAATAAATGTAAACCGATATAATTAGTACCTATCTATGATTAAATGTAAACAGATAGATTTAGTATATATCTATGATTGAATGTAAACCGAGAGAATTAGTACCTATCTATGATTAAATGTAAACCTATAGCATTTGTATCTATCTATGATTAAATGTAAACAGATAGAATTTGTACTTATCTATAATTAAATGTAAACCGTTAGAAATAGTGCCTACCTATGATTAAATGTAAACCAATAGAATTAGTACCTATCTATGATTAAATGTAAGCCGATAGAATTAGTACCTATTTAAGATTAAATGTAAACCGATAGAATTAGTACCTATCTATGATTAATGTAAACCGATAGAATTTGTACCTATCTATAATTAAATGTAAATAGATAGAATTAGTACCTATCTATGATTAAATGTAAACTTATAGCATTTATACCTATCTATGTTTTAATGTAAACCGATAGAATTTGTGCTTATCTATGATTAAATGTAAACCGATAGAATTAGTACCTATCTAATGATTAAATGCAAACCGATAGAATTAGTACCTATCTATGATTAAATGTAAACCGATAGAATTAGTACCTCTCTATGATTAAATGTAAGCCGATAGAATCAGTACCTATCTATGATTAAATGTAAACCGATAGAATTAGGACCTATCTATGATTAAATGTAAACCGATATATCTAGTATCAAATTCTGCATAACTGTAAGCTAATATAATTTAATAACTATGGATTACTTTACATCGAATTAGTAAATATGTAAGAATGCCAACAGAAAGAATTGGTAACTGGCTATTGATGCGTGTAAAACGATAAGTAATAAGTAACTATAGATACCTGTATATCGAATAAGTAAATAGGTATGAATGTTAACCGATAGAAGTTGTAGCTAGCTATGGATGGCTGTTATCCGATCAATTATACTAACTATGGATGACTGTACATCGAACCAATAAGGAACTGTATATAACTATACAACAAATTAGTAACTATGGATTACTATATCGAATTAGTTAATATGGATAACTGTGCATCGGAATAGAAACAATGTTTTATAATAGTCGTTAATGATACGATGCAAATGCTACAAAACATTTGTACTTACAATAAGTGATTCAAGAAAATTTAATTTACACTCAGCAATCCAAGAAGTCAATATGTTTGATATGCCAACACTAATCTGCCCAATAAGTCATTATGTTTGATATGCCAACAATTATCAGTCCAATAAGTCACTATGTTTGATATGCCAACTCTCATCAGTTCAATAAGTCACTATGTTTACACTCATCGGTCCATTAAGTCACTTTGTTTACACTCATCAGTCTAATAAGTCACTGTGTTTATATTCATCAGTCCAATAAGTCACTATGTTTGATATGCCAACACTCATCAGTCCAATAAGTCACTATGTTTACATTCATCAGTCCGGTAAGTCACTATGTTTGATATGCCAACCCTAATCAGCCCAATAAGTCACTATGTTTGATATGCCAACACTCATCAGTCCAATAAGTCACTATGTTTGATATGACAACCCTCATCAGTCCAATAAGTCAATATGTTTACACTCATCGGTCCATTAAGTCACTTTGTTTACACTCATCAGTCCAATAAGTCACTGTGTTTATATTCATCAATAAAATAAATCACCATGCTTGATATGCCATCACTCATCAGTCCAATAAGTCACTAGGTTTGATATGCCAACACTCATCAGTCCAATAAGTCACTATGTTTACATTCATCAGTCCAATAAGTCACTATGTTTGATATGCCAACCCTCATCAGTCCAATAAGTCACTATGTTTACACTCATCGGTCCAGTAAGTCACTTTGTTTACTTTCATCAGTCCAATAAGACACTGTGTTTACACTCATTAGTCGAATAAGTCACGATTTTTGATATGCCAACACTCATCACTCCAATAAGTCACTATGTGTAATATGCCAACACTTATCTACACATTATCGTCACTTTGAAATCAAATCATTTCGAATGTACAATTTGTGAAACGTGATTTGTTTACACAAATCCATCCCCAAGAAACCGATAGTTTACCTTGCGCATGTCTTCAGTATAAATGAAAAATAAAACACCGAACATAAATAGGTTATCAATTGGTATATCCACAGTCAGTAAGTTCCAATGAGAAGTTCTGTTCAAAATGAATTATGTTAAATACCAAAGTACAAAATGAAATAAAATATTTTTTTCAAAGTAACATTTTATTCCTCTTTTGGTCTAAATTGTTTGTTTCATAAAAAACCAAAAGTGAATAGAATAACTAATAAAAGAATTCAAAAATGAAAATGCAGATTTGATCGTGTTTCAAGAGTATAAGACCTTTTTCCATGCCAATAGAAGGGTCATCAGAATTTAAGACTTTTTTTTTCATAATCCAGGGATGGGTCTTATTATAAGAAAAGTTACAGTTCTTTTTACAGTGCTAACTTAAAATCATACTCTTACTCGGATTTTACAAATGACGTGTAAATGAAGGGAATAGCAATTCAAATGTTTATAATATATGTCAGAATATATGCTATTTAATCAGTTCCTGTTTTATTTAAATATATAAAATCGTATAAATACATGTAATTTCATTATGCAAATTTTCAGTTTTTCTCATTTTGGTACGAACAGTCATTTACTTCTGCTAACTATTTTCCTGTTCTAACACGTGCCATCTAATTGATGTAAAATTCCATCAAGATCAACGGTACTTCAGACTTAATACAGATGAAATGAAGAGCTTTTCAGTCTCAATTTTCAGACTGCAACCGGAAGTTTACCATTTATCGCGCACGGGTCTCTGCGCGGTTATTAGACGCTGAAGTGCACCTCTTAACTGTAGCAATTCGCCTCGTTAAGTAGTTCTTTGGTTATTTTGCTCTTCATTTACCCAGGGGCGAACTAATTTTCCACAACTTCAGCGATAAAAGTCCTAGCCTAATTCTATCTGTAGAGATTTTGAAAAGGCCCAATCGTATTCATTACTTCTTAAAAGCCATCTTCTGAATGATACTGTCTGCAGATCAAACAAACGAAGTAATTGACTCTGTAGAAAATATTTAATTTAGTTTGTAATGGAGTTAGACAAGAGTATTTAGCAAAATTGCAAACCAATTTGAAGGCCAATTTATGTTGAGTATTGTAATTTGGTAATAGGGGAGAATAAGAAGGGAGATTGAGTTATCAATAACGTTAGCATTGATCAATGCTCTATGACTATGTTTTCCATCTTCTGAATGTGAATAAAATTTGCATTTGATATAACTAATTCTTTTGCCATAATGATATTAATAATTCGTACCACTATAGGCGCTCACGAAATTGAAGTCTATATAAATTTTTCAATCCATTAGAAACCCAAACAAAATAATTTAAAGCGTCTACCTTTTATGCTATAAAAACTCAAGGAAGATAATTAGTACAAAGTAAATACCATACAAGTCCATTACAAGAATCAAACGCAATTCATCAACAGATATTCGCTACAAAAGTAGAAGAAGAATCATCGTCAATTCATAAAAGGTGCTAAAAATTTTAATGTACGATTTATACCAGACTTTAATTTAACCATTCAGAAAGCATGTTCCTTTCGAATTGCATTTTCTTTATTGATCAATTGTTACACAAAATAAACCTTATTACAGTAACACTTTTCGATCTGATTGGAGATGTACCCCGGTGTTCTTCTAAATGTTTTCAATTGTATATTATCTCTTTCTCTCTAAAACGTTTATGAATATATAGAGACAAACAGTTTTAATAATACTTTTATTTTTATTATATATACTATACATTTCAAAAGATAAATATATATTATATTTTTATATTTTATTGACGAATTTTCAATATTTCGTCCGAACTTAAATTTTATAATAAAACATTATGATGTGCATAATACTTATAATCATAAAATAGATAAGTATTTTGTAAATAATTAATCATAATATATTCAGAATTAATTTTAAAAATGCCCTTTCATTTTTAAAGAACTATTAATTTATTTTTATGATATTAGTTTATACTTTCACTAGTTAAATTATTCAGTAAATTAGAATAATATAAAATATTCTTAGCCAATTGTAAACAGTGGACATAATTAAAAAAAAAATGATTAATGAATATCGTATAGTATTTTGGAATTGAGATCTTTTAGATATATTTCTATTTTAAAAAATGCGGACCTAGCTCTGTTAAAGATGATTTAAAAACAGTGTCATCCGAAATAATTCTTCTTTATTTTTTGCTTAACTCTATGGTAATTCGTATTTACATGATTTAGAATGAAAAGAAGAATATTCAACATATTGATGAATACTAGTTTTTTTTTTTTCAACATTAACCAAGGTAGTGATGCCATTATGTTTCATTTTTCACGATCTATACGTCCAAAAATTGATACTTTAGTTTTAGACATATTCAACTTAAATTTTGTTGTTGGATGTAATTTGTTTAAACATTCTAAAAACTAATAAAGGTCTTCAAATGAATAACATTCAGTCATAAAGATATTGTCTAAAAATCGAAATTAAACATCTGGTTTAAAGAGGCATTTCCCCATAAATAAAGATGTATAAGAAGCTGGCATAAGACTACCTATTGCTGTTCTAAAAGATTGGAGATAATTTGTATTACCAAATTAAAAAGATATTTTCCAGTACAAGTTTTATCAAAACACAAATATGTTCTTAAGATAGTTTACATGTATATTTGTTTTCTTCAAGATAATATTTTCAGGCTTCGATGTCATCACTGTGTGGTATATTCGTATAAAGAGGAACCACATCAAATGTAACCAGGAATGAAACTTCAGTTAGTTTCAGTAAAGATTTCAATTAGTTAATGAAATCAAAAATATTTTTGACATATGAAGTTAGTGCTTTCATCAGTGGTTATAAAATATGATCATTATATTGCGATATATTTTTTGTAATTGAGTTACATGTAGAAATAATGGGTTTACTTGGATATCTTGAAGGTAGTGACTTATCAACCGTTTTATGCATTTTGGGTAAAATATAAAACTGAGGTGTGCTTATTTTATTGGGAAAGATATCTAGTTAATCATATATGGAGCAATTGTGTCTAAAGATTCATTAATACATCAGCATATTTTTGTTTAACTTCCTTCGGACGGATCAAAGGAAAGATTTGTATACTATACTTCATCATTTAATTGTTTTTCTACTTCTCTAGTGCAATTCTCTTTATTCATTATTACTGTGATGCTAGACGTATCAATTTGTCAATAATAATATTTTCGTCTTGTGACAAAGTTCGTAAAGAATTTAAATCTTTAGATATATTTGTAAAATGCTTTCTTTAAGGACTGTTTTTCAAAATTTCTTGTTTAGTTGCTTGAATACAAAACTCTCTCTCTCTCGTAAACATATATATATATATATATATATATATATATATATATATATATATATATATATATATGTATATATATATATATATATATATATATATATATATATATATATGTATATATGTATGTATATATATATGTATATATGTATGTATGTATGTATGTATGTATGTATGTATGTATGTATGTATGTATGTATGTATGTATGTATGTATGTATGTATGTATGTATGTATGTATGTATGTATGTATGTATGTATGTATGTATGTATGTATGTATGTATGTATCATTGGTATTTCTGTTTGTCAAGCTTTTGTAATTGTATATCCGCATAAATAAATCAAAGTAGATATTTTATTTTAAACATGCAATATATTTACATATCTTGTGATACGAAAATAAGTACACTACAATCTCATAGAGAATGGTCAAAATGAACACATTTTCTCAATATACTGTGTCCGTGAACTATAAAGGCAAGGGTCTTTTATATAAGTGATAACCATATCACGATAATCGCTTGGGACTCCAATAATATTCTTTAAGTACAAGCGTCCTTTGCATGGATGTACTTTTATACTTTTATTTTAGATTTTGCCTTATTATGGTTTAAGTTTGTTTTATCTACATTATCAGAGGATCTTAAACAGCGTTACATTTGTTCTGGAAGGCGTTTAGAAAAGAAAACCCTGTCCGTTAAGGGCGACTCAACACTCATCATTTCTTCACTGGTGACAGTAGCAGTCTCATTATTCGCTTTGGCAAGCTAATTTCGTTCTGATGTTATTATGTCGAAATTTGCTGCTAATTTCTCCCTGTGGCTTTGTAATTTTTCGGACAATTTTATGGCAAAGAAAGAAGTTTACGAGTGGATTCACCTATTGTCATCAGATTAAACATCGAGGAGATTTGATGAGAGGATAGTATCTAACCACCCATGGTCCTTCTTGAACGGAGTTGTGAAAGATGTTTTATAATCGGTATTCATCCAAGAAGATATTCAGGCACCCCGCTGGTTTCTGTGCAAGGGAAGATAACTGTACTTTAGCAAATGTAACTAATCTTCTTCCATCTCTGCATGACATTGTTCTGATGTTGTGAAATCGCTGTGGGATGAACTAAAAAGAAGCTCTTCATTTAAGACGAATTATGCTGAATTAATACCCCATGGATTCGGTACATTGTTGTCCTCTTGGGTTCTCTGTTAAAGAATTAAACGTTGAGTCTCATCAGCGAACTTTGATTCTACTATCAGGCTTTTTTGACTAAGAATTAGAAAATCATCGCATTTCGTTTAAACTTTTAATGATCCAAGATTTTAAGGACCTTACAAACATGAATATGATCATGTATGCATTATATCAGGATTACGCTAAAAATAATTGTAAAGCATCTTCTGATGAATTATACAAGATGTTTCTAACTTACATTCGAAGATAATGTACCTAACTTTTTAAATACATGGTCATTTCGTTTGGAATTCCGGTTGAAATTTCGTATTCTTCTTCCTTTATGAACTATAACAAAGGTAATAATAAATACGATAATCGAATAATTGGTGATGCTGAGCAAAACTTATAATTTGCATATCAGTGATTAATTTTCTGATATTTTGAACCTTTCATTTAGGACATTTTCGAAATGTTTTGTATTTTTATTTCGTCATATGAAGTAGTTTTAGGGGACAGTCTTGTTTTCTATACTGTCGAAATAAAGAGAAAAGTCATTCAGATCTGTCATATATTTGACAAAACAAAATGCTTCGAGCACATAACATATTTTTGTTAGGGTCAGTTTGCAAATATGATATATGTTGTTAAGAAAATCACATGCGGAAAATGGTAGAAAATCAAAATTACGAAAATCAAATATTTTCAGGGTTTGAATGTGGAGCATTTATTTCTGGTTACAACTGTTCATTTCAACATGCTTACACCCCCACCCCCACAAACACATACACACATGAAATCCGTTCATAGATCCATCCGTTCATGTATGTATGCATGCATACATACATACATACATACATACATACATACATACATACATACATACATACATACATACATACATACATACATACATACATACATACATACATACATACATACATACATACATACATACATACATACATACATACATACATACATACATACATTCTACTAATTTTTTGTTTGCAATGGAATCCTTCCTTACGACACCAGACTGAAGACACTAGAAAAGATATCTCGTATGTGATGTCGCAATGGCGATTTCGTTAAATGAGCAGAAATTGGGAAAATAAGTTAGAAAGTTCAAACAAAGTAAAACCAGTATGTAAGGAATAGCGCTTTATTTAAAAAATCTTTATAGTAGCGCGGTACAGGAATTTTATGTTTTACATATTTAGCTTACCGGCACAGATAAATGGGCGATTTCTTTGGAAATTTTAATCCGGTCACACAATGATCTTGTTGACAATATATTTTTTCTTATATTGTCATACTCATCATTGCTAATACGACGAGCAACGAGCGTTCATGGGCAGTTCATTGTTTTTAGTTTTTCTTAAAAATATTCACATGGCACCCATCTATTAGAAATCAGCAAGATGGCACTATTCTGTCTTATCACCGCAAAATATCAATACAGATACAGTGCAGCGGATCAATACCAGTTTTTTTTAGTAAAGAAAACAACAAATTCTCAAAAGTTTGTAGTTGCAACAGCGGCAAGCTTAATTTATCGTACAGTCAGGATGACTGCAAAATATATAATTCGACAAAGCAAATAGACTGAAACAGATTGATAGACTTTCTAAACGTTTTGCATCTTCATTTTAATAATGACATCTTACTGTTCTGCGTTCTGTTCTTCTCAAAAATGTTAATATAATCATGGCGCTTTCTTTTGAAAGATAAGGAGTAATGCAAAAGATTTGGGATCCAGACCTCTTTAACAGCCCGTTCTGCAAATGCCAGTACAAAATCTCTTTGCCGGTTATTTTTGAACATGCCAAAACCAGACGTGGTGGATGATTGTTTGTAATTAAACTCTTTCTTCCCGGGAAGAAATTAATAACAATGGTAACTATTATCGAACAACCTAGAAATTCAACAATCTGACAAGTATAACAAACCACCCTATTACCAATGATTAAATATATATTAACAGGCTAAACGGCTTGTTAATGACCAGTCATGATAAGACGTTAATTGGAATTTCTTAATGCCGTGAGTTCAATAACGCAATGATAGCATACAAAATAACGGTTACATTAAGGGAATCATTCTGTAAAAAATATATATATATACTATCAGTTTTTATTGTAATTAATCTAAAGTATTCGATTTGCCATGATTTCGATTCATGAAATATGATAAGAATATTTTGTAATGACTGGTAAATATACAAGGCAAATGTACGGTGACACTAACAAATTACCATAAATCATTATTTTATTTGTATATAATAAAGATGATGCACAACTGAAGGAAAGCAGTAAGTAATTTGATATAAAAAAGGAACAATCAACGAGCCTTTTGTTTTAACAGTTATTATTTTAGTAACTGATATTTCAGCCCGTAAATTCTAAAAATCCAACCGTTCATTAATTTGTATAGACAAAACATAGATTAGTTCATTATGTAGCTTTTTCTGGGTTATAACTTGTTACTACATATCTACTGCACAATCCTCAGGACAGCAACTATAACCAACCAACCAAAAACGCTTGGAGACAGTCTGGTTTTATGGTGTAGAAATCGTTCGAAGGGAAATAAATCTGTGATGCAATTCATGGGCGCAAACATTTATTTCCCTTACTTTGCTTCTGCCAGACAATAATTACCAAACGGCGAAATCGGACAATTCGTAAATTGTCCAATTTAATCTCTCTCTCTCTCTCTCTCTCTCTCTCTCTCTCTCTCTCTCTCTCTCTCTCTCTCTCTCTCTCTCTCTCTCTCTCTCTCTCTCTCCATAAAGAACAGAATACGTGGAATTATTTGGAGTGAGTGCGAAAACGAATTCGAACGTGTTGAAACCCTTGAAACTGACTTTGCACTAAGTAGCTTATAAGGATTGTTCACAATCCTATTCATAATGCAAAGTTGCAATAGCCTGAGGCACACACATTATAATCAATTTAATTATTACCTTATTACTTGTTTGCTTCAACATGCTATTTAAAAATACTCTTTACAAAGACATCAGCGTCTTGGTCGTTAAATAAGCTATTATGCTATCTGGCGACTTACTATTCATCTGGCGAGTTAGTATCCGTCTGTCGACTTAATACCCATCTAGCGAGTTAGCATCCGTCTGGCGAGTTAGTATCCATCTGGCGGTTTACTATACAATTTTGGATATATGATCTTACTTACATGGGAATCATTCTTTCATGCCTTAGTATCAGAATCAGTCTTACTGTAAAATTTGATTTGTAACTTTAACAATTTTTCAGTCATCTCAGTCTGCAGCGTTTATGTGATGTCTTGCACTGGAGCATCATGCCGCTGACATTTAGCATCATTTCCCATCCATGCGACAGAAATCTACCCATTTTCCTAACATGCTCGTATCTCAATCATGTTATTTCAGCCACGGTGTCCAGTCGCTAAGAACTAATTTTAAAAGGAAACCGTTGATACATGACACATTTGTTATAAAATTCATCAACAGGTATATAGCGAAAATAAGTTCACGAATAAAGCAGCAACACACACACACACACACACACACATACACACACAAACACGCACGAACACGAGCTATTTGATAGAGTTCTATTTACGCAGGCAATGCATATCACTGGCCACACAAAACCAATCTCTCACAAGTGCAACTGCAAAGCCAGAATAAACCATAAATGTTTATTTAAAACTGATTTCTTCTAAACTTTGTCGTATTCCCTTAATCAACTCCTGTCGAATCAAATATATTAATGCGATTGCAAATGAAAACTCGTGCACTTACCAACTAGAGTAACACATCCATGTAGTGTATCATTATACAAGTGATAGCAACTCTTGCCATCTTTTCCATGACGGAAAATATGAAGAAAGCCATGAATGAGAATTTCCTGATGTCGCTACCCATTTAATTAGAACTGTACCAAGTATGCATTATATATTGCACAGTATGATACTGTTGCCTACTATAAAACATTATCCAAATTAGAAATGATGGAAGTTAAAACTAAAAGTATAACATTAACTATTTATTGTGAATTTCATATAGCATCCATTGATTAAATGTGATAATACTGTAATATCATCAAATGATATTATTTGTCTATTTTTTTTTCATCCGTAGAACTTGTGTACTTAGGGTCGAAAGGTCACTCCATGGACATTAACATTCACATGATAAAAAAGCTGGTGGGTATCGATGTTCATTGCGCAATACTTGTAACATCTGACAAATATAACTTTTTCGTTGTTTTGTTTTTTCTTTTCTAAGATCGGAATATATATTGAGATTCCACTTCATTCGTTATTCAGTTTTTCATAAAAGAGAACTTGATGACCTTTATATACAGTGAGAAGCAATAATAGTACCTAACTAAGACTGTGTTTTAAGTCAGCTAACTAAATTGCAAAGGGGCAGAGTTATTTTAATTTAGCTTAAAAACAAATGCGTGAGAAAAGTGATCTCTGTTAATTTTGATACCTAAACGAAGGAAACCTTGTCGCGGGGTAACATTATTTGCCTAGGGAGGCAAATAATATAACCCCACGACTGGGATTTACTTGTCTCAGTCCAAACCCCAACATAGATTCTATTAGTGCCACTCAGTCAAATTTTCCTCACATCAAACCATCCAGTTCTAACAGTAATCTCTAAACTCTGAACGCCTAGCCAGGCAACAGTTAGTGTCATTTTTATAATTCTCTGGTATGACCCGACAAGGGCTCGAACCCGTAACCTCATGAATCCGAGACGGACGCTTTAACCACTTAAGCCACGTGAGCGGTCAATATTATTGTTGTTTTCACTTTTTAATTTGTCTGGATTTATTTATTTAAATTATTATTTACTTGAATTATGAACTGCTCAAGAATATCATTGGACTAAAACATTAATTTCGAATTAAAAGAATTTAGAAAAGGACATTTTGGATTATATTATTTTGATATATCTAATGACTAGTAACATTAGTAAAAGACTAGTAACACATCATCACATTCCAGGGCATTGACATATTAGCACACTTAAACCCCAGACATATCAACACATTCACTATTAGAATTTATTTGGATCAACACTGGAAAACAATTGGAACTTTATCCATTTGACTTGTGATAGGACCTTTGAGAATATCTGAGATTTGATTCATAATACTGTAAACTAACTTAATGTTTCACTTAGTTTCTAGAGTCGTAAGGCACACACACACACACACACACACACACACATATATATATATATATATATATATATATATATATATATATATATATATATATATATATATATATATATATATATATATATATATACAAAAAACACAAAAAAATTAGTGAAGAAAACAAGCTTTGTAAATTTTACAAAAATAATATTTAAGAAAAACTTACGATTTATAGAAACGATCCAAATTGTTTGCTCAAAATAAAAACATAAGTCCTCTAAAAATTTCTAAACACAGTCTGACGTTAAATTCCGGTCCAAATTGGCAGATGACCACGTCAGATGAATGCTAACAGAGAATTCCAGAATATACACAATAAAGCACGGTTTGTGTTGTCCCGTTCCAATTTAGAATATTTTTCGGAAAATGTCTTTGTCCAAATCAGTAATGTTGTTCTGCAGGAAAACAATTATTCAGGTAAACGAAGTAAAATTAGCTCCTTTAACAAGACACGTTGTTCTACGTAGACATACGAGCAGACAACTTCTAGCACAACAATACTTTTTTTTAAGGTAATAGAAGTTATGTAAATCTAAGATGTTACAATAAACTGACTTTACGATTACGACTGTGTATGACTCTGAACGTCTTACAAAATGCATCAGTATATAAACAAAGCTAATACGTTGTTTGAATTACACGCACACAGAGGGGGCATGCAATTTCGTAATACATCTGGACATTAGGAAAGTCTGACCAAGTATCAGCCAAGGGTTTTCATAACTATTCCTGAATATTTACTTGTAATGAATTTGCCATTATACACAGCACGTGCTCACATGAGTCACATTTACGACTCAAGTAAACACGATGTTTGGCAACAACATATTAGACTGATATTAATATAATCATAATAATTACATTTAATGAACTAAAATGAAATAGAAAAGATTTATACATTATTCATTCCTTAACTTACATACACTTAAATTACAGACTCGTAACACCTTCTACCATAAAAAAAAGAAAGATTTATGTAATAAAACTTTCTTTCTTATAAAAACTCTTATGAATTTATTTTAAAAAATGATATTTCTACGCACAGGAAAAAGTATCTGCAATCAAATTTTCCTTTCCTTTTATGTACCTGATATCAAGATTGTATTCTTGTAAAAAAAAATCTCCATCTCAACAGCCTCGGATTTTTATTTTTTATTCTGCCGATGAAAGTGAGGGGTTGTGGTCACTAAACACAACAACCGGAGAAGGAGCTGAGCTAATATAAGCTTCGAAATGCTATAATGCCAGTATTAAAGCCAAACACTCCTGCTCGATTGTTGAGTAGTTAATCTGGTGTTTAATCAATTTCTTAGAGAACTAACACTCTGGGTGTTCAACACCATTTTGGTCTTCTTGAAGCAAAACTGATCCAACCCCTACATCACTCGCATCTACAGATAGTTTGAACGGCTGACTGAAATCTATCGAAAGCCTCTTGACATGTTTCAGTCCAAAGAAACTTGTTTTTCTTTCTCAACAAGATTGTCAGAGGTTCAACTACATCAGAAAAATTAGAACAAAATTTGCGATAGTACCAATTCATACCTAAAAATCAGCAGTTTTCTATTGACAGGCACTGGAAATTTTGAAATAGCCTTGAACTTACCATCTATAGTTTTAATCTGATAATTTGCCACAATATGTCTTAGAAAGGTAACACATGCATGGCAGAAATCACTTTTAGATAATTTAATAGTCAGATTTGCATCCGTGAGTCTGTCGAAGAACTTCTGAATCGTAGTTAGATGTTTTTTCCAGGGTTGTTATAAATGATAACATCATCAATTCATGCATCACGGTTGTCTAGAGCAGAAGTAATCATATTCATAAGGCGTTGAAAAGTGCTCGGAATATCCTTCATCCCAAAAGGCACCACTTTGTAATGGTAGAGTCCATCTGGAGTCACAAATGCCGAATGTTTCTTGCTCTTTCCGTTAGGAGAATTTGCCAAAATCCCTTCATAAGGTCGAATTTGGTGACGTATTTGGCATTTCTAATTTTGTCGATACAATCGTCGATTCTTGGCAGTCGAAACGAGTCTGTTTTTCTCACACTATTCACCTTCTTATAATCCGTACACATTCGGAAAGTTTTAACTTGCTTCGGAAGAAGAATGCACAGTGAACTCCAAATCACTCTTACTGGGCTCTATAAAATCATTGTCCAGTAAATACTGAGTCTCTTTTTTCATATATTGCTGTTTCAAAGGATTCATCCTGTATGGGTGTTGTTTCATGGGTTTCGAATTTACTATTTCAACGTCGTGAAAAATTGTGTTTGTCCTTGTAAGCACGTCTGGAAACAAGGTCTAATATTAAGACAACAATTGTTTAAGTTCACGTTTTTCTTGATCTTGCAGATGAGAAACTTTCCGATCTAGATTTTCCATAACTTTCGAATTTTGCAGACATGTTGTTCCAAGATTAGTAGAATCCAGCTGATATCCTTCCTAAGAATCTTCCTTTGTTGGGACAGTTATAACTAAAGTAATTACATGATTGTCCTGGCTATTTCGTTCAAGATACACCTTTGAAAATTGGTTGGGTTACGTCTATCAGGAGTATTTGTAATGTAATTTAAGTCACTTGTTTTCTTTTCAACCGTGTATAGAGCATAATATTTTGCCTGGAGAGGATTCTGTGGAATGGGCAAGAGAGCCATGACTCTATCACTAGACTTATATGTCATATCTCTTGACTTTTTATTATATCTTAACTTCATTTTTGATTGAGTAGTGCACATTTGCTCTTGCAACCTCACAAGCCTTTGACAATTTAGATTTGAAATCAGAAAAATAATCAAGAAAATTAAGTTCTGATTCTTCATTTGAAAGAAGTTTCTGTTTCAATAACTTTAATGGTTCACGCACAGTGTGGCCAAAATCCAATTTAAAAGGACTGAACACAAGAGACTCCTGAACGGACCTCTAACTACAAACAAAAGTAAATGTATACCTTCATCCCAGTCTTTACCTGTGTCAAAGCATTACGATCTCATCATATGTTTCAAGGTTTGGTGAAATCGTTCTAAAGCACCTTGGCTTTCAGGATGATTGACAGAAGATTCAACTGTTGAATGCCCAATTCATGTATTGCTTGTTGCAAAATTCCAGACATAAAATTTGACCATTGATCAGATTGGACAAATTTGGGTAGGCCAAATTGAGTAAAGAACTTTAATAAAGCGTTTACAATAGTTTTAGTTTTGATATTCCTCAGAGAAATTGACTCTGGGAATCTTGTTGACACACACATTATGGTTAACAAATATTGATTACCTGACTTGGTCTTTGGTAAGGGACCGAGACAATCTACCATAATTCTACTGAATGGTTTATCAAATGAAGGTATTGGTTTTAAATGAGCTTTAAGTATCTTTTGATTTGATTTGTTCACAGTTTGACACGTATGACAAGATCTACAAAACTTGCAAACATAACTTCTGATTTTTGGCCAATACAAGTGAGTCAAGATCTTGTGATACGTGTTACTGATCCCTAAATGATCAGACAGAGGTGTTTATTTTGACAAAGTATTTTCTGTCTGTAATGTTTCGTAACCATAATTTGATATTTTACTGACCATTCGTCACTAACAGGTACCTCAAGAGGTCTCCATTGTCTCATATGAACTCCATTTTTAATGTAATAACATACATGTACTTCAGTTGCTTCTGTTTCATTAACGGCTCGCTGAAACAAACAGGAGATCTCAGGATCATTCTCCTGTTCAACGACAAGTGATTGTCGTTTAACACCCTGATAAAAGAGGATGAGTATTCAAAAGAGGATCACTGTGATCAATACCTATCTACTGATCCAAATTAGAATTGACAGTCACTTCATCAAAAGCCTGACTAATACATATGTCAGCTAAAAGAACACAGTCCTTATCAATGTCATTCTCAAGAGCTTTCTTTGCCATTGCTCTGGTAACTGCGCAAGTTGGGAATAAATTAGGGATTTCTTTTCAATAAGATGAACTTTCTGATCCAAAGGAGGCTTGTCAGTTACAAGTGGATTAACCACAATCTTATCTCCAGCTAAGTTATTGCCTACCAACGAATGAACGCCCTCAAAGGGAAGAGTAAACACTACACCGACGGTCACATGTCCTTAAACTAAGCCTGATGATAAATTAACAGATTGGAGAGGAACATTAACAAAGCCGCACTCTACTCCATGAATGAGAACACTCTCATTAGAACAAGTCTTCTCAGAAGAAGGCAAAATACATAAAACTAAAAGACTCCAAGAAGCTCCTGTATCCCTTAAAATATGGCTACCAGTCACACTGGTCAATCAGGCAGTCCCAATTTCAGGTAGTCACCGACCATCATGCAAGTCCTTGGTTAACGTAGCAAACAGCTCTCACCAATTCGGTCAGCAACCCCCGAACACCTGCTTCTATACCAGCAACACTATTCACGCAGCTTTACGGTTGCTATGGTTCAGCTATACAGCTGCTATTGTCAACTTTTATGGTCAGCTCTACAGCTGCAACCGCGTCGACTCTGATCATCTGAACAGCTGTTGATGTGCATGTCCTTAAGCATTATGTTGTTTGATAAGACGTTCCGTAATGTGAAGATTTAGTCTTACGGTGAGGCTTTTATACACAGATGATGCAACCATGCATCGTTTGTGCGTTTAAAGAATTCGGTTTTTCCCATCGAAAGCACTTTGCACGTTCGTCATAGAATAAAGCCAACTCACTGTTTCGAAATCGTATAAATTATCCATAAATCTCCATCGGGTATTGTTGTACACAAGAAAACGACACCCGAGTACACTATATATATATATATATATATATATATATATATATATATATATATATATATATATATATATATATATATATATATATATATACAGTAGACTCTCGATTATCCGCGCGCGGTTTTACCGCTTTGCGGCTTAACCGCGGCAATGTATTTTTAAATAATTTTTTACTCCATATCTTAAAAAGATCGGGAGTTATGCGACGATTTCAAAATCGAAAATTTTATACAGGAAGTCGACCGACCTGTTTAACGACGACTCGGGTTACGACTGGTTCCCGGCGAGAGTTGTTATATAATTTTATAATAGGTGTTTATTTACTGTCCCAAGGAAATTGCGGATGTTAAACGCTTTTTTTTGTAGTGGGGGAAGGAGTTCTGTTAAAAGAACAGTACAATTGTTCAGTTGTTATCAGTACAGTAGGCTACTTCAGTTGTGTCCAAAAATACTGTATTTTTAAATTTTTGTGTTGGAAAGAGGATAATGGAGCGGAAATGGAAGCGATTAGTTTTAACAATTAATCAAAAACTCAACATAATTAAGAAACTTGAGCAAGACGGGTCTACCAAAAACTTAGTTTAACAATATTGTATAGTGAAACAACAGTTCACGATCTCCGAAAAAATAAAAATAAATTGATTAACTACTCCAGTAATTCTGATTCATCAAGTGGCTTATCAAGCAAAAAAACAATGAAACTGTCAACTTATGATGAGCTTGATAAAGCGATGTTGCAATGGTTTAACCAACAAAGGGCACAAACCATTCCTATTTCGGGAATTATCTGCGCAAAACAGGCAAACTATACTTTGATGCATTAGAAATGGATGGTGATTTCAATGCATCCTCGGGATGGCTGACGCGATTCAAACAGCGGCATGGAACACGTGAGATATCTATACATGGGGAAAAATTAAATGAAACAGTTGCAAATGAGTTCCAAAATGATATTCAAAAGTTCATAGAAGAGAATCAGGTGATTCCTGAACAAATCTATAATGCTGATGAAACTGGCCTAAATTGGAAATGACTTCCCACAAAAACATTAGCACACAAATCAGAAAGTCGAGCACCGGGGCATAAATCCAGCAAAGAAAGAATCACTGCTTTATGTTGCGCAAATGCTACTGATTCTCATAAAGTGAAACTAGCTGTAATAGGAAAAGCGAAAAAGCCGCGTTGTTTCAAGGGAACTGAAAATACTAATATGCCTGTGACATATTCAAATCAGAAGAAAGCCTGGTTGGATACTACAATTTTTAAAACATGGTTCCATGAAAACTTTGTACAACAAGTTCGCGAGCATCTGAGATCGTAAGGACGTAAGGATTGCCAGAGAAAGTCATTCTTTTATCATACAATGCTCCAAGCCATCCAAATGAAGCGGTTTTGCAGTCTGCTGACGGTAAAATAATAACATATTATTTGCCACCTAATCTAACTGCACTAATCCAGCCAATGGATCAAGGGGTGATTTCTGTTATGAAAAGGCTATATAGAGGACGACTTCTGTAAAAGTTAGTGGAAGAAGGCAATGATTTAAAACTTTCTCAAAAGCCGTATCATTGCTGGATGCTATCTAAGAAGTTGCACATGCCTGGGATTCCATAAAGCCAACCAAAATTAGTAAATCATGGAAAAAATATTTCCTGAAGTAGACACTGTCGACTGCAATAGTTTCGATGAAGAAGAGATTTCGACTTTTGAATTAGCCGCCATTTTACAGAGTACAGAGGGCGGTAAGGAAGTTGATAGTGGAAATATTTTAGAATGGTTTAATGTTGATTGTGACGATCTAGGGTGTGAGTTTTTGTCTGAGAGTGAAATCATTATAAGTGCACAAGGGCAGACAACAGGTTCTGATGAGAGTGACGACGAAGACATGGAACTTATTCCTGAAACAAGGATAAACAATTCATCTGCTCTTCAATGGACTGATGGTTTGCTAGATTATCTGGAGCAACAAAGTGATTCTCTGCTCTCAGGTAAATTGGTATTACGCAGATTGATAGCCACCGTAAAGAAGAAAGAAGCTATGTCATTAAAACAGAAATCAATAAAGGACTACTTTTCCTAAACATTCGTTGGTTTTGTTTGTTCATTTATTCATCTTCCTTTATTTTAATGTTCAATATAATTGTATTAAATTTAATTATTTTTTTTTCGTGTTACGACATTAGGCTATTAGTGAAGAAGAACATTGGCCTGCATCACAAAAGGTAAACGTAAGTAGAATATTACGGCGAAAAATTTAACTAAGTTAATTTTATGCCCCTATATCTGGATTGTATATATGCACTTTGGTTTATCCGCTGTTTTTGATTATCCGCGCTAGTTCTCCCCACCATTACCGCGGATATTCGAGAGTCTACCATATATATATATATATATATATATATATATATATATATATATATATATATATATATATATATATATATATATATATATATATATATATATATATATATATATATATATATATATATAATGACAGATTGGTAGAAATAATTGATTAGGTTCTGTATCAATGATTTTGCAGACGTTTTAGTAATAAAATAGCGACTAACACATGTACTCCATATCCCACCACTCCTACCCTCCAGGAGTGAGAGGGACAAAAATTTGGCCCAAACTCAGAAGTTCGCATGTAATTGCTCGATTACAGCGCTGACAGTAAGGTGTAAAAATAGGCCAAAGGGGCGGCGGCTGAAAAACGCAGGCGGAGTCAGACGTCCTGGGTCTGTTTTACTGGGTGGCAAGACCTTTTGGTTTCCGATGTAGTTAATGATGTCAATTTGTATGTATGTCCAATTTTACTTTAATTATTTCTTTATATATGTTTGAGCAGTTCACGTGTTTAGGCTCATTTTATGTTTAAATGATGTTTCGTTGGGTCATACATGTCGATTTCATCAAGAATGAGCGTAAATTCGTCATCCAATCCAAAGATTTTTGCAGTAGTTTCTGACATACGATTCGGTTAGGTAGTTAGTTTTGTTTATGCGAGTATCAGTAATTCTTCGTGTGTTTGTTTCCCCTTTAGTATTAAGAGATGAGTGACATAATTAAATAAAGATGGAGAATTAAGTACATGTGTGCTGTAATATTGATATGGCTCCAAAACACATATTTGAAAGAAGCTTACCGCGCCTTTAGCCAGCGACCATTGCTCAGTATTGATGTAAATCACCGCAACATTCATGTAACTGAACTTCAGGGACTTGCAACTGTCTGCTATGTGCAATCGACGTTCTTTTTCACCACAAACAAACGTGTTATATCAGTTCTCTTTTCACGTGTATAAACCTTGATATAAGGCGGTGCTGTCATCGTTCTTTACACGTTGTATCTTGGCTCCTCTGTAGAAACTCTTATTACAAGTATGATAGCTTTTCTCACATCACTTTTTATTATATTGCTTGCGCGCGATCGGTCTGACTGAATTATAGTTAACAAGCTTATATAAAAGGAAATCCTTTCTTGATTAAGAAACATTTGTGATAATATTTTATCATAATAAAAAGCGCAATCGTTTCGTCCCTGGATAATATCATATTGACTACTATGTCTGTTTCCTCAATGGAGTCATCTACAGCCATTATTTCGGCTGGTCTTTCCATGAGCGCGTGATAATATTCGCGAACAGATCGGCAAACGTCACTCCAATAGTATATTTCTGACATGGTCGAATATCGAAGCCAACAGTTAGCGATTGATAATGTTATTTGCTGTATTCAAAATATATTCTACCGCATAGTCAATGCTTTCAAAGGCACACGCCTTTACATTTCGTATACAAAATTATATCAGAAGAACACATTCCCTTGTTTCATTTAAAGCAATATGTACAAGGTCTTTTGAATATACAAGAAGTTTGAATAAATTAATAAATGTCAACATTAAACATACATAAATATTTATCTCATATAATTTATTGCAGAGAAAACTTTCAACAGGATAATGCAATCGCATAAGTTTCTTTCAAGAAATAATCAAACAATGATGAGGAAAAATATATATAATTGCATACGTTCTAAACACAGCAAATGTGCATTAACTAAAAACATCAGAAACTAGTATTTTACAACAGCTTACCAAAGGAAATGAAATATTATACACAATATGTTCGAATTTACGAAGATCTTCAGTATAAACCAAGAATATTACACAGGCCTTTAATCACTATTGAATTATGCGACCATCGATAGCCTAGCTGCAAACTATTTACTACCAGAAGAACTGGTTCTCTGCAATGGCGGTTCGAGAAGCAATGTTTTGAAATGGCGAGCTTACCTCGCAGCCTGGGAATAATAATCATTTTCTGGCTCCATAACTGTTCTACAGAGAAAAGTTTTTTCATCGGTTGCCATCCTGTTTTCTTCCCACCTTCCTAAATAGATCATTTGTAAATAATTGGCACCGTTAGATTAAGGTGTAAGGAAAAACACTATGAACATTTCAGTTGCCAGAAATATAAAAGATGATTAATGGTGCGTCGAGCTATTTTCCCCTTTCTACTTTCCCCACCGTACACCCTCGAACGTCTCTGAATCTGAGATGATCCTGGATGGCACATATCTCTGTGTCACAATTGTAAGGACACGTTTCCTTACTGGTTGATTAATCCGTTAAATATACGTTTATCAACAGTAATTGACGAATATTCACTATGCCGAAAAGATTTTCTTGTAAAAGCTTGACATTATGATGAGTCTAATTCTAGCCATTTTCTAGAGACACGGAATCCCATCAGGGGCATTAATAGGTTCTAATTTAAATATATGGTTTATAACAACATTGGTATATTTTAAAATTAATACTTAGTGAATATCGGTACATGCAAATAATGAGCGAATCCACAGTTCTCAGAAGAGCTACCGACATATTTCTGACGCAAATTTAGTGCTTAAATGTTTTACCTGATTTTAAAGACATTTCAATTATTATTCAATGCATATCATTTTAATTCTTTGCATTTCCATATTTTGTAAGATTTCGATTATTAAGAAATAACTATATTCTAATATCAAAATTCAAGAGCACGCATGCTATGCTTTCATCAGTGATGAAAAAGAAGCAAATAGAAAAGTAAATAACAAAGGAATATTAGTTCTGAAACATGAGTTGAGACGATACATAAAATTTCCTAATATCACGAACTTATTCAGTGATAACCGATAACCGAGTTTGGGACTTTTGGATTGATAACAAAACAACATTGATGGGGATGAAATACAATGTTTAATGTTATATGGGGGTATGAAATGAAATATTATAGACATGTGCTTGCACTGGGTCCCAATATGAGACTAATTAACATAATAAGCACGATCTTAAATGCAACAAAAATAACACCAAGACGAATGAAAAACCGATCCACAGTATATCAAACAGAAATATGATCGTAAAATACGAATTATGTTATGTTTAAAATGACGAATTGATGTAATTGCTAAAGTATGATTGTTCGTTCAAAAACAACGAATTGCAAGTTTTACTCATACTAGTAAAACGAATAATGGTTCGTTCATAATAACGTCTTGACAGTTCTACAAACAAAATGAGATTTCGCTCAAACTAGCGAAGTGCAAAAACACTGGATATTACAAAAAAAAACCTGCATTAGCCCACGGCTAAAATATCATGTATCTGGAGCAATGTAGACACTCCCTGATTTCAAGCAAAGATTTGTAGTCACCGACCACCATTGATTGGGTTAGACTATCAGCGTCCACCACATTGGTCCGCCACGCTTGATCAACCTCAACCCGACTATCAACGTTGAAATATTCGAAGCCCTCGAATACACAAGCACAGCACCCCTCAGCACTGCACACGTAGCTCTACACTGCTATACGGCACGACACAGCAGCACAACACAGCATACGCCCTCACAGTACAGACAGCGGCACACGGCACAAACTGCTGCACCCGGTACAAACACAAACACGGACAGCTCTATAGCTGGAGATTTAGGTCATAGTAGACATCCGATTGACAGAACGCTCAGTAATTAAAACATATCTCTTAATAACTTTGGATGTTTCAAATAAAGGCAACATATGCGAGTTGCTAGAGTATCTCTATCAATCTATCTGTCCTTCGTTTACAATGAACATTGGTAAGTATTTGTCTTGTAGTCACACTCCCATAGTTTCACGTCATGCTAGCAACAAATTCAGTGATACACACTGTCTATATATGTAAATACTACTTCTACTACTACTACTACTACTACTACTACTACTACTACTACTACTAATAATAATAATAATAATAATAATAATAATAATAATTATTATTATTGTTGTTGTTGTTATAATTATTATAATTATTATAATTATTATTATTATTATTATTATTATTATTATTATTATTATTATTATTATTATTATTATTATTATTATTATTAATTCGCTGGTTGGTTACTTCGTACTAACCAGTAGATTTAGTAATGCGTTATGTTAGAGTTTACGCTTGTTGAATTGGAGTTTGGAAAATGATTGAAGTATGTTAGATTAGTTATAATATATGTATGAATATAGCGGAACATGAATATTTGAATATATGTATATTTTGTATAATTTGTAAGGGATGCCTCTAATTATTGTGATGTCAGTAATGGAATATTTTGTATTTACTGATGCGAGGCAATGTATTGCTTTGATTAATTTATACCGTACTTTTATCATGGTGTGTTATTATGCTGTGTTTTACCATAAAATAATGTATGCGTATTATCGTGTAAATAAATGCGTGACCGATGCAATTTAATAGCAGTTTTCTGATGAAAGGATGTGTGTAGTGTGAGACGTGAGTGCTGAGGAAAATGTTGCACCATCCTTGTGCTTCACAGGAAGCTTTTCGGGGGACAGAACTTATGGTGGAAGTTAGTAGTTCCGAGTCTCTAAGAGGGAGATGGAAGTGAGACTGACAGTGCAGTCGGAGTCGACAACGTGTAGCGACATAGAGAAGAGGGATAGAAGGTGGAGGAGGAAAATATTACAGAGGAGGAAACAGAGGAGGAGGAGGAAAAGGAACTTGGAGGGTGTCAGAGATAAAGAGTAGGAATTAGCAGATAGAAAGGAATACACAGAATAGTAGAAAACAATGACGGATGGAAATCTCTCACTACGAATCAAACGAGGCGATAGGCTAGTAAAGGATCGAGCGGAAGAAGTGTATTTGGGGAAATGGAATTATTGACCATTTAATTGTTGCTAACTTGTTATTATTGGACTTAACCCGCTTTTGTATCTTTATATATTTACCCATCGACATTGCTGACTGGGAGCTCTACATCTCACTTTCACTAAATCAACTTCCAACCAGAATCGAGCCTAGGTGGGACATCTACAATAATTTAAATAAATATTGGAAGCACATCCCCCCCATCCCCTAACTACCAAAACCTCACAGGTGGGACGATCTTTAAAGCAACAGCAGTATTATTGTTGTTTATTCTTCTTGCTGTTGATCCTGTTAAAGAATGCCAATCAAAGCCATCAAGGGTTTAATCTATTTGTACACTTTTTTAAATCTTGAAATGGTTTTGAGGCAAGACAAAAGCACGTTAAATCAACAGCTCGTTTTGCTATGTCTAAACGTAACGAGCTCTAGAAATCTTTGATACGAAAATATCATTTCTTAACGACAAAAATCAGAACACCATTATACGGAACAGACCGATTTTTCCTGTCCATTCATTAAAAATCGATATGTAATTCACGTGATACTGGTCTTTTTATACCTAACCTCATATTTTGCATTATATATAACTTTGAATGGGCTCTTTTGAATGTCGATTGAATTAAAAATACTTGGTCCGTTAAAAAATACTATTGGCAGTCATTATTGCCATAGAAATGTTCGTTGTCGTAATTAGCAATGTCCCATTGTCGTAATTAGCAATGTGAAATTATCATAATTAGTCTGTCTTTAATCAATACCGCATGACGAATAATTAACTCGCCTCTTTTAACGTAAACGGTATATATCTGCCATTTCATCATATCTAAGACGTGTAAACGTTAAGCATTTTGGGATCGAACATGGTTTCTTGACAATGACAACACAAACGGTTTTCTTTTATCTCATGTGAATATCAATGTTTTTCTCTGAGTTGTATTTAATACGACATACTGAAACACAGTATTGATTCGAGAAAAAAAATCCTCATATTTCATCATCGGTGTAGTTTAAATGTTCAAAATGTACATACATCAACTCGCAAAACTTCCCTAGGTCCATTGTATAATTAGCGAGCAACCGCTGGCAAATCAACAGGGCCTCATTCGTAGCTGTTGGTGCGAATTTACTGGCGGTTTACTTTCTCACCAGTAATTCCAGACAATCCAAGAGTGGTCAACAAAGACATGCTCCAATGCCTTCTCTTATTAGTGGTCTTGGCAGAGAGGGTCTTGATTTGTCACCAAATTCTTTCCGTAATAAAATGTTATAAACTGCTTCTGGCATTAAAGGTTTTGATGACAGTTGTAAAATCGTTCCACTGGTCTTAAATTGCTTGGCATTTCTCCATAAACTCCATAAACATCGTTATGGGTTATTGTTTTTCGTTCGTTCTTTTTGTTTATTTTTTGAGATTCGTTTCTGCAATATAGTTTCCAAGACGAAAGCTGTTTTGAGAGCGAAATGTATATAATTATGAAAACTCACCTCTCGATATGCAACAAAAACAGATTTGAGGTGGTGGTCATTCATATGCCTCTTGTAGTACCGTTCCTACTCTTTCTTCTCCTTGCTTGCTTGGCATAGCAACTAATTCACATGCGTTGTCAGCTTCATTAAATATGAATGCTTTCGATATCTTTTTCTGAGATTTGTTTTGCCATGGGTTCTAGTATGCCCGTTGGCTTTGGTTTGACTTATTAACATCACTTTGTAATAACTGGATAACGTTCGGTTATTTTCAGATCAGCTGCTGAAATACGTTCGATTTCCTCGACAATTTTTGCTGCCGTGGCTGCAATTTCTTGCTTTTTTCAGCGGCGTAGATATTTGTGTGAATCTTTCTTTGAGAATTCTACGTGCAGTTTGCCGAGACTGTAACATATACTTAACATGGTTTCGGCTATTTATAACATTACAGATCAGTTCCGGGTGTTCGCGCAGAGCTGTATGGCGTCCATCTCCATACGCAACTCAGATATCACTCGCATGGTTTTCACTATTTTTATCATAGTCATTTTATTTGTCGCGTCCAAACCGCTTCTGGCATGCGTGGCCCATCAGCGAAAGCAATAGTGAGGAAACTACATGGTAGACCTCAGCAAACATATTACGAAATTACTCTCACGAGTAGTCGGTAGCACAACAGGCAAATGAACGTTGTGACACGATGCTCATCTATGCCACGAAATACATATTACAGATGACTCGAATCACGTTATGCATGTATGCATATTGTTGAGTCACATAGATCAAGTATGTGTGTTTTGTGACAACCTCGGAAATATGCTGTGGATGTATTATTTTTGTTTTCAAGCATGACATAGCTGTACACAACATAATTATCATCACGTGAAGCAATATCGTCAATGGCATGAGCTTCATCTATTGTAGAAGAGTTGCTTCTTGGGGACGACTGAAGTGTTGCCTTAAACTCTTTGTGTGCACCGTAAAATGGCAGATCATTCACAGTTGATGTCGAAATTGTGTATAACCGATCCAAAGTAAATCGTCTCAAAGACATATACATCTTCAGTTGGGTGTTACTTTATCCAGTCTGGACAATACTGAAAGCACGATATGAGTTTATGAACATTTCGTTATTCTTGGCTAGTCTGGGGTTTGTCTTCGCCGAATGGTCAATGACGGCTAATCGTTTCTTGCGTGATGACGTATATAATATCACCTCTTGTATAACACAGTCATATATTCATTATGAATACGATGCCGCTAAGATTAGCCTTGATGGCCGTTATTGTGAGATTGGAGGTAAAGCATATTGTCATAATGAATCTAGCTGCAATGTACTACATTTCCCGAGGTTATCTGAAATATGAAGTTACTGTCGAAAAGTTAAAGAGCGCGTAAAATGCCACCCATAAGGTTTTTCGATCATGGTTAGCCACACAGGTGAGGTGTCATATTCATTGGCTGAAATACTGTCACAAGACAAAGATAAACGGAACGCCTTGATCACTGGCAAAGAGCTTCAGAAAACCTGCCACATCATTCATAGAGATATGTTCCTTTTCAAATTACTACATTCGATTTTGTCATGGTTAGTGGTACAATATGGACCGGTGATCGAAAAATGATCATTAGCATGTTACGCTTCGCTTTCTGTTGAAATGATAATGCCTGGCTTTTCCAAAATTAAATTCAAAACTGCATTGCGTCAGTGTACTGCAGATAACCAAGTGTAAACGTTAAGTCTTTTATATTGGTTATTTATTGTATTGGCTTCCTTGTTGCTCCGACGCGTTTTATTTTGCTTGGGTGCAGGTCTTCTATAATTACCAGTATTGAGACAATGGTCTTAAAAACTTTGGTGCTAGAGAAGATAACATTGCGATCGACAATCCAGCAAAGAAGATCAAAAAAAACTCGCAAGTGTTATCGTTATCCATATTTATGTCGGGGGTTGGGGGTTGTAGATCTATTGGCAAGTATTTCCCTAAAAACTAGATCTACTTACGAAAGAACCCAAACCGAATAGACAGTTCGCCTTTTTTAAAATAATACAATAAATTCATTTGATGTTAGGCCAAGATTAATTTATTTAAGATTACTGATATAACAAAATTGTATGGGAAACAATGTTGCTAAAACGTAAGCTCACCCAGGACGTCAATTGTCATTCTTTATATACTTACTACAGGAATCCGTTAATTAGAACTTGAAAAGACTATTCGGATCTAACGGCGATATATACAGCTGAACTACCATGTATCTATCTACAATACATTCTGAACCTATTTTGGTGCATTTTCCAACGTCTCAAGAATCTTTGCAAAATCTTTCTGTATTTTCATAATTCAATAACCCAACATATTTTCGGTTTAGGATTACAGGAATATTGCTATGAATCCACGGATTTGTGATTTTAAATGTATCGTTAAGTGGTATAATCCAATACACATTGAGAATATGGTACCCGTGTGCTGTAATATTGATATGGTTCCATTACCCATATTTGCAAGAAGCTTGTCATGTCTTTTGTTAGCTGCAATTTGAAATTACTCAGTAATCTTGCAAATCACCACAGCGTCAATGGGACTCAACTTCATGCACTTGTAACTGTCTTTCTGTCTCTTCAGTATCAGTGACAATGCTATTTAAAATACGGCGTTCTTTTTCTCTACAAACTAACAATGTCATATCAGCCCTTTTTCCCGTGTATATATATTAATAAAGTATAGTCCTGCCATATGGCGATCGTGCTTTACAAGTTGACCTTGGCTCCTCTGTAGAAAATCATAACATTACAAGTATGATAGCATTTTTAACATTGCTAACTGTCTTACTGAATGTTTGTTGATGAGCGTATATAAAAATAAATCCTTTCTTGATTAAGAAACATTTTTATATTGCTTCTACTTTTAGCAGAATCAGAAAACGCAATCATCTCGTCCCTGGTTAATGTTTACATTTCCTTGATGGGGTCAGGTGTATCTATAAACATAGTCCCAGTCAGACTTTGCCAGTGCGAGCAATTATCTTCGAGAACAGTTCTGCATGGCCGGTAAAGCTGATTACGTGACGTTACTTTGATAGTACAATTCCCACATGGTCAAGCAATGAGGCCAACATGTTGTCGTTGCTAATGTTATTTACTATATTGATAAATGCTTATTCTGCCGCATAGTCTATGTTTTCTCAAGGCATACGCCTTTACATTCATTGCGTCCTAATTCCATTGCCCATGACACTACAAAAGTATATCTAATTGTGAAGCAATGCAGTTTCTTATTTCATGTATGGTAATCTGCAACAAGGGAATTATTGATACACGGGGACACAGTCTGGACAGTCAAGAATAAACAAATCAATAAACTGGTGTAAAATGTGACTAAAATACATGTTAGTGTGGATCAGCTCAAATGATCAGTGCTATAACTCTAATACCTCCGCTAGCAGCATCACCTACTAATTCTAAATGTTGTTATTTTACATATCAGGTATGGGTTTTAGTTCTCTGGAGTTGTAAGGGTTTCATAACATTTCCCCCATTCGTTTCCCTGCCTTAACACTCTCTGTCAATTTTTAATATTTGACAGACAAAACAGGTTTAACGTGCGTTTAACAGATGACAGAACAAATCATGCTGAATCATATATTCATTGCCTTACTACTGTTGATGTCGTTCAGGTGCTCTTACATAAATATTGTGACTGAATCAATAAATGTCAACATAAAAACACACTCAAAAATTTCCTTCAAGCGATTTACCACAAAAAACAATGGAATAAAGCAAATATCCAAGATTATTTTAAGTAATAGGGAAATATTAATGAAAAAGAAATATATAGAACTGCATATATTCTAAAAACAACACAAGTGAGTATTTGTATTCCAACCATTTCCGAATTAAATGATGAAAGAATACACACCAAACAGTATGTTCAAATTTACGAAGTTCTTCTGTTTAAAACAATAATATTGCATATGGATTTAATTACTAATAACCTCTTAGACCTTTGACTACTTTAGCACGGTTGGATCGTGAATTATCTAATATCAGGAAAACAAGGTCTCCGCAATGGCGGCGGGAGGTTTTCGAAACGCCCGGTTCAATGTCTTAAGGTACAGTTCCCACCGAAGCGTCATGGAATAATGATTTTTACTTGTAATCTTACCTTTCTACAGAGAAATATTTATGTCGGATGACCTATTCGTTCCTTCTCTCCTTTCAAAATATAAATTTTGTAAAGAAATGGCATTCTTACAACAAGGTGAAAGTGAAATACTATAAACATTTCAGCTGCCAAATATATCAGTTAAAAATAAAGCAACCCCTTTATCTGCTGGCCCAGGCGCTTTCTTTTTTTAAACTTCCCCAACCCCCATACCCTCGCTCCTTCTTTAAATCTGAGATAATCCTGGAGGGCACATATTCGTATGTCACAACTGAAAAGAAACTTTTTTACTTCTAGTTGCTCAATCCGCTAAAGATACATGTGTGAATAATAATTAATATTCTCTAAGCCGAAAATAAACATTTTTCTTAAAATAAGCGGAAGGTCGTCACTCTTGGACTGAACCGTCAATGTTCGATGCGCCATCCCGGAACACAATTATAAATATTTGGGCCGCCTTTCTGCATGAGGCATCTTCACATTGATCTGAATTACTAAACTATCCTTGAGAACGCTTTGCACTTCTGCACACACGTATATGCTTATAAACAAGAGAGCGCGAAATGATTAAACAGCAATAACAACAACAGCTATTTCTACTATTGCTTCTAGTATTCATATTATCGATGCTGTTATTACAATTTCTATCATTATCATCTTTGTTATTCTTAATACTAAAAACTGCAGTCATACATAGTCCTACCACTTTTGGTCTTTGATTTCGAATACTGACATTTTTTAAACCTATACAATTGTTTTTTGATATACTTTTGATAGCGAAGAGGATCCCAGTATTGTAATGAGTGGTTGGTATCCATCATCGCCATTGTTGGAGGAAAGATGATTTCACTGCGACCATAGTTCAAGTGTAGGGAAGAGCATTAGAGCCATTGTATTTCCTTAGGACAATTATTTGAGGAATGGGGATTGCATTACACTCATAGCTTGTAAAAAATGAATACTATACAAGCCATTGTTTGGGCGAAGGGATTTCATTTTGGCCATTTTCCAGAGAAGTAGGACTCCATCATTGTTAGGCTCTTGTTTAACTTTATTGTTTATACCAACAAAATTATTACCTAGTGAATATCGGTACATACAAATTGTAAGCGATTCCACTGTGATCACAAGACCTACCGCTGACGCAGATTTAGTGCTTTAATGTTTTACTTGATTTTAGAGATTCAATTTTTATTCAATGTATATCAATTGAATTCTTTACATTTCTATAATTTGGAACATTTTGATTAATAAGTAATAACTAAGTAATAACTATATTCTAATATGTAACGTAAAGGCACACATGTTATGTTATTGTCAGGAAAAAAAATTAAAAAAGAAAAGTAAATAACGACAAATATTAATTAAAAGAGATATGAAACATCAATTGAATCTGCACTATTAAAAACTTAATTTCTTAATATCACAATGTTATGCAATCTAAGTTGTTTTATCACCCCTAAAACGTATATCTCTCAATAACTTTGGATGTTTCAAATTATATGTCACAAAAGCGAGTCGCTTTAGTATCTCTATCAATTTATCTGTCCTTTGTTTATGCTAAACCTTGGTATTTGTCTTGTAGTCACATTCCCATAGTTTCACGTTATGCTAGCCCTAACGTAGGTGATACACTGTCTAAAAATGTAAATAATAAATGGGAAAGAAAAATGTAAGTTCCACTTCATTTCTTTCATTCTTTTAACAAGGTGTTGTATCAAACTCATTCATCTTCTTCTTTGTCGATAATTCCAAGCTTTTGACCGAGCCATTTACATTTGGTAACCATCTCGTCTTGCATGAGGGCAAAGCACATAGACATTATTGCCATACCAAAAAGGACGTACACCGCGCCAAGAATCAATTGGGCTGCCGCCTGTGGGTCTTCAAAATCCCTGCCTGGAACCACGTCTCCGAATCCAATTGTGGAGAGAGTAATGAAACAGAAGTATGCCGATTGTAACATATCCCAATCCTCCCAAAGACCGAAGAGAACTGATCCACCAAAGATGTATACACCAATAACAACCATTGTGATCGTAAGCGGAACAGTTATCTTTTCATCTAATTCATCGTCATCGTCGTCATCGCTTTCATCGTCGGTCATCATCTGTTGATTCATAATAGCTCTATTTCGACTAGCGAGATCCGCTGGAGTCAAGGTTTTGATGTCCAAAGGTACAATCTTGGGTTTTATGCTCGGTGGAGAATCTGGCCTTGGATGAAACAGTTTCTTGTTGTGCTCATTGAAGCTCACAGTCTTCTTGGAGAACTCTGTGTCCATTGGTGCAGACGTGGATAGGATTTTGCACTTCTCATTATTATTTTCCGTGGGTTCTTGCGATCCACCCTTTATCTGAACTACGGCGTTTTTATTTTTGTCTCTTTTCTTATTTCGGCAGCAACCGAAGCAGCAGATCTTTGCATAGACAAAGCGAAAGATGTCAGCGAGGACATCTCCGATGTTGGCCAAACACAGAAGCATTAAGGGAATTCCTAGAACAGCGTACGCTATGCATACCAAACGTCCCCAAAAGGTCTTAGGGGCAATGTGACCATAACCTGAAGATAAAAGAGAACATTGTAGTAGTTGTTGTAGCTTTTGATATTGTGATGGTGGTGATATTGGCGGTGATTGAGTTTCTTGTAATAGTAGCAGTTAAATCTGACCCTCGCCCCTACATCATAACATGTCTGTAGATGCTGACGGACGATTTGAAGGTCGTATGTCACGTATTTGAATCTCGAGGAATGTTTGTTAATAGATGTGACCGTAACATATCGGTATACATTTTAGGCACTTTCAGTCAGTTCTCTCGTCTTTTAATGTACTGCTTGGTTGTAGAGTCCTTTTGATCGATATGCAAAGAACATTACAAGATCATATACTACTTTTTACGTAATGGAAACCTGCCTAAAATAAGACAACACTATGATTTATGACATTTACAATTTGGTATATACATACGGCTGCTACCAAATACCATTAAGTGCTTAAACTATGCGATCTGCATAGATTTGTATGAACTAAAAAATGGCATACTTTAATAAATAGATGGCATCAAACCTCCAAATAGTCCATCAGGATTATGACAGACTTGGAAACGGTGGGAGCTACTTTATCGAACTATTGGTAACAGTAGAATGAATAGCAGCAGTGACTGCAAATAATAATAATAATAATAATAATAATAATAATAATAATAATAATAATAATAAGAATAAGAATAATAACAATAATGATAATAATAATAATAACCACCACCACCACAATAATAATAATAATAATAATAATAATAATAATAATAATAATAATAATAATAATAATAATAACAACAATAATAATAATAATAATAATATAAAAAGAAGAAGAAGAAGAAGAAGAAGAAGAAGAAGAAGAAGAAGAAGAAGAAGAAGAAGAAGAAGAATATTGAGTAATATAATTTTGGAATATAAAACTAGGGAAAGAATGAATTAAGTGGAAATAAAATTTTGAATCGTTATGGTGCTGCTGCTGCTGATGATAATGTTAATGATGATGATGATGTTAGAATCCTTCTCGCAAGGAAATTCAAGACTTAGATCACTCTGCTACTGAATATACTTCCCATGGTCGAACTTACTGCTCATATATGACCAAGAGTGATTACGACGATGACGACTACAACAAGTACAATGATTATAATTTTTACTATCAATAGCGTATTAACGGGGGCCTACAGACAGCGCAGTTTCCCTTGACACTAGAGGTATTGGGGCATCAAAACCTCTTCGTGTCTACATCGCTTCCTCGTTTGCCATTTAACCTTTGTACGCCATTGAAGACAATGACTGGACAGAAAACGATTACCATGCCTTTAATATCAATTTAGAAAAACAATTTGATTTCTGTATTCAAATATTTCTATAGCTATTTCTATATATTTATGCGCTTTTGAGTTAGTTAGGATCATTAAGTAATTAATCAATAGATATTAATTTCAGATGTGTCTCTTTGATACTATTGCTACAAAGGCAATCACAACATTTTTGGTATTGTCACATTGTTGTCTTTTAAGTATACTCGCATACGAAATATAAATTACTGACAGTAGATTTTTGTACTGCAAATTCAGCTATGTGTTGCAAAATAAAGATGACCGAAACCTGATTAAAATTGCACTAATTAAGCATTATGTATCACGACGATGACATGGCAGTTAAACGCCTTTTCAAAAACACTTAGGCAGCCGATCCGTACCAGTACTGCCGGATTCCAATCCGTAACCTTTGGATTACAAGTCGCACGGCATTACAAACCGAACAATATGTGAATGAAACGTAGGTTAATGAAGAACACAATTAGCTGCAAACCGTATATATATATATATATATATATATATATATATATATATATATATATATATATATATATATATAGAATACAAATCATATGGCGAATAACAACCCTTTCAAGCGTACTGGATCCACCAAGGAATCACGTGTGTCAGGGATTAATTAAAATAGATGCAATAAACTGACGACGAACAGTACGAAACTAGTAACTAACTAGCCTAAGCGCTTTCGACTCTTAATGAGTCTTTTTCAAAGGCAAATACAAAACATATATACGATAAACAAATAAACACAAAAACGTTCTGTTTGTAAACCTCTACATGGCTGTCTTCACATGTGCTAAAACTATAAATACAACCAGCTTGTATAGACTAGATGCGCAAACTGAAAACGTTGTATAATTCCCTAAAAGTCTACGAGCCAAAGCGACATCTATTTTTACTTTTTGTGCATATGTAACGCAGATTATATCCCGGATATTTGATTCTATACCGGTTATTCTTATAGTAAAAATTGAAGGATAATAAGAAGATTTAGAAAATGTTAAATTTTACTAGTGCATTTGAAAAAGACTCATTAAGAGTCGAAAGCGCTTAGGCTAGTTAGTTACTAGTTTCGTACTGTTCGTCGTCAGTTTATTGCATATATATATATATATATATATATATATATATATATATATATATATATATATATATATATATATATATATATATATATATATATATATATATATATATATATATATTTGTACATTTGAAGTTATTGAGGAACATTTTTTGTGCTACTTTCACTCGTCACTACCCCACTTCACCACCATCTCCATTGACTTAAAACTTAGGACTGATAGCAAATGCCATCAACTATTCAAACATATAGAGACAACGAATGTCTTTACTCATGGAATATCACGCTGTTTGCAACGGTCAATTTAGTAAATCCGTCTTATGCAGCATTATAATTTAAGATGCAATTGTAATGTTGAATATAATAATTAGAACTCTATATGACTTCTGCTATTCGTAGCGAAACTAGAAAGCTCTTTTGCTATAATATGATAAGTTATTTGAGATTAATTGTAGTGACTGTCACTATACAATGATGTTTTACTGTGAAGATGTCTTATCTCGAACAGGGATTATAGGAAGTTTGGTAGTTTTGTAATGTTGTATTCAAGAAAAAAGTTTTTTAACTATTGATCAGTAGCGGAAGTAAAGAAAAGTAGGCATGATTTCGGGATATAAAGGAGCAAAAGCGTGGAACAATAACATTACACTCGTTTAAAGGTGGTGCTATTGTTAGGTATATTCATACAGCTAGAAGAATGCTGTCATATCGACAGAATAAATACTCGTGCAGGATATAATTTAATAATAATAATAATAATAATAATAATAATAATAATAATAATAATAATAATAATAATAATAATAATAATAATAATAATGATAATAATGATAATATAATCATCATCATTATATTATTATTATTATTATTATTATTATTATTATTATTATTATTATTATTATTATTATTATTATTATTATTATTATTATTATTCATTAGGCATATATGTTAATTTCGTAGTAACCAGAACGTTATTAATGCATTATGTTAGAGTTTACGCATGTTGACTTAGAGTTTGGAAGATAATTGAAGTATGTAAGATTAGTTACAATAGATATATTAATATACCAGATCATGGATATTTGAATATATGTATATTTTGTATGAGTTGTAATGTAAGAGATGCGTCTAATTATTTTGATATTGTCAGCAATGGACTTATGAGTATGTACTGATGAGAGGCAATTTATTTTTGTATCTATACAAGTAACTGATACAGTGCTTTTATTATTTTGTATCATTATATTGTGCTTTACCATACAAGAATGTCAGCGTATTTCGGTGTGAATGAATGTGTGACCGGTGAAATTGAATAGCCTTTTTATTTGATAAAATGCTGTGTAGTTTGAGATGTGAGCGCTGAGAAAAATATTGTACCATCCTTAAGTTTCACAGGAAGCTTTACGGGGAACAGAACTTCAGGAGCATATTATTAAAGCCAAGTCTCTAGAGTTTCGGAAGAGAATGACTGACAGTGCAGTCGGAGTGTACAACTTGTAGTCGACGTAGAGAAGATGGATTAAAGGTGGAGGAGAATGAAAGTTATCTGGAGGAGGAAATAGAGATGGATGAGGATGAGGAGAAGGAACTTGGAGGGAATCAGGGAGGAAGAGAATGATATTGCAGATAGAAAGGAATACACAGATGAGTAGAATACAATGACACGTGGAAATATCTCACACATTCTAATTATTGACCATGCAGTTGTTATAAAACTGTTATTATTGAACTTCGCCCTTTATGTATATTTAATTATTTAACCGTCGACATTGCTAACTAGGTGCTCTGAGCTGTACATCTCATTTTCACTAAATCGACTTTCAAACAAAATCGAACCTGGGTGGGACTTCTACAATAATATAAATAAATATTGAAAGCACATCCCCCAATCTCCTACCAAACAAAACCTCACAGGTGGGACAACCATAAAATCAACAACAGTACTACTGTAGTTTATTCTTCTTGCTGTTGCTCCTGTTAAAGAATGTCAATCCAACCCATCAAGATTATATTCTATTTGCACACTTTTTTAAAACTCGAAATGGTTTTGAGGCAAGACTAAAACACGCTATATCGACATCGTGCTTTGCTATGTCTAAATTGCAACGAACACTAAAAGTCTTTGATAGAAAAACGTCACTCATTTCTCAAGGACACAACTCAGAACATCATTATACCGAACAGACCGATCTTTCCGGTCCATTCATTAAAAATCGATGTGTAATTCACGTGATGCGGGTCTTTTTATCACTATCCTCACATTTTGCATTATAAACAACTTTGAATGGGCTCTTTTGAATGTCGATTGAAGTTAGAAATATTTGTTCCGTTAAAGAATACTATAGGCAGTCATTATTGCCATAGCAATGTTCGTTATCGTAATTAGCAATGTCCCATTGTCGTAATTAGCAATGTGAAATTATCGTGATTAGTCCGTCTGTGATCAATACCGCATAATCATGACAAATAATTAACTCGCTTCTTTTAATGTAAACGGTATATATCTGCCATTTCATCATATGTAAGATGTGTAAACGTTAAGTGTTTATGGAATCGAACATGATTTCTTGACAATGACAACACAAACGGTTTTCTTTTATCCCATGTGAATATCAATCTTTTTCTCTGAGTTGTATTTAATACGACTCCATGCAACACAGTATTGATTCGAGAATAAAATTCCTCATATGTCATCTTCGGTGATGTATAAATGTTCAAAACTTACATACATCAACTCGCAAAACGTCTCTATGTCTATGATAAAATTCGCCAGAAACCAATAGGAAATCGATTAGTAGTTTTTGGTCCGAATTTACCGGCGGGATCTATCCCCACCAGTATTTCCAGACAATCCAAAAGTGGTCTAGAAAAACACATTATCCAATGCCTTCTCTTATGCGTGATCTTGGCAGAGATGGTCTACATTTAGCACCATATTCTTGCCGTATCAAAATGTGATAAACTGCTTCTGGCATTAACGTTTTTGATGGCAGTTGTGAAATCGTTCCACTGGTGGCAAATGGCTTGGCATTTCTCTGTAAACTTTATCAACATCGTTATGGGTCATTCTTTCTCGTTTTTTAATTTTTTTTTAAAGATTCGTTTCTGCAATATAGTTACCTAGATGAAAGCTCTTTTAAGAGCGAAACGTATGGAATTATGAAAAATCACCTCTCGAGCTGCAACGAAAATTCATTTGAAGTGGTAGTCATGGATAGGCCTCTTGTAGTACCGTTCCAAGTCATTTTTCTTCTTGCTAAATTGCCATGGCAACTGATTCAAGTGCCTTGTCTGGTTCAATAGTTATGAATGCTTTCGATATCTTTCACTCCTATTTTTGTCATGGGTTTTAGTATGACCGTAGGCTTTGATTTGACTTATTAACGTCTCTTTGCAATATCTGAATTACCTTCTGTTATTTGCAGAACAGCTGCTGCAGTACGTTAGGTTCCCGCTACAATTTGTGCTGCTGTGGATGCCATCTCCTTTGCTTTTTCAACAGCGTAAATATTTGTTTGTATCTATCTTTGAGATCTCTCAGTGTAGTTTGCCGAGACTTTAGTATCTATTTAACATGGTTCTGGCTGGATATAACATTAGACATCAGATCCGGGTGTTTTCGCGGAGCAGTATGGCGTCCAATCCCATACGCTACTGTGATATCACTCACAAGTTTTGTCACAATATTTATCATATTTGTTTTAATTGCATCGTCCAAACCGCTTCTTACATGCGTATTCCGACAGTAAAAGCGAAAGTGACGAATCTACGTGGTAGACCACAACAAACATATTACGAAATTCCTCTCACGAGCAGTCGGTAGTACACCAAGCAAATAAACTTTGTGACACAATGCTCATATATGCCACGAAATATGATCGAGATCATACAGATGACATGAATCACGTTATGCATGTATGCATATTGTTGAGTCACATAGATCAAGTATGTGTGTTTTGTGACAACCTCGGAAATATGCTGCGGATGTATTATTTTTGTGTTCAACCATGACATAGCTGTACACAACATAATTATCATCACGTGAAGCAATATCGTCAATGGCAGGAGCTTCATCTATTGTAAAAGAGTTGCTTCTTGGGGACGACTGAAGCGTTACCTTAAACTCTTTGTGTGCACCGTAAAATGGTAGATCATTCACAGTTGATGTCGAAATTGTGTATAACCGATCCAAAGTAAATCGTCTCAAAGTTATATTCATCATTAGTGGGGTGATACTTTATCCAGTCTGGAAAATACTGAAAGCACGATATGAGTTCATGAACATGTCATCATTCTTGGCTAGTCTGGGGTTTGTCTTCGCCAAAAGATTAATGACGGCTAATCGTTTCTTGCGTGATGACGTATCAACTGAATACGATACCGCTAAGATTGGTCTTGGTGACCGTTAGTGTGCCACTTCAAGTAAAGCACATTGTCATAATGAATCTAGCTGAAATCTACAACATGCCACGTAGTTTTCTGAAATATGAAGTTACTATCGAAAAGTGAAAGAGCACGTAAAATGCCACCCATAAGGCTTTTCGATCATGGTTAGCCACACAGTTGCTGTGGCATATTCATTGGCTGAAATACCATTGCAAAACAAAGATAAACGGAAAGCCTTGATCAGAGGCAAAGAGCTTCTGTAAACTTGTCTCACCTTTTCATAGTGATATGTTCATTTTCTAATTACCAGATTCATTTTGTCTAGGTTAGTGGTACAATATGGAACTGTGATTGGAAAATGATTATTACTATGGAACGCTTCGCTTCCTGCTGCAAGTATAATGCCTGACTTTTCCAGAATAAAATGCAAAACCTGCATGGCGTCAAAGGACTGCAGATAACCAAGTGTAAACGGCACGTATTTTCCGATTAGGGATTTAGTTTATTGGCCCCTTTGATACTCCGACGTCTCCTTGTTTAGTCATGTGGTTATCAAAACCACTCCGGACATGAAGCACCAAGGAGATTTTTGTTTTGCGAGGGTGCAGTTCTTCTATAATTACCAGTAATGATACAATGGTCTCAAACTTTGGTGATAGGGAAGATAAAAATGCGATCGACAATCCAGCAGAGAAGATCCTGGGAATCTCGCGAATGTTATCGTTATTGCCTAAAGTATTTCCATATAAACTAAAGCTATTTACAAATTAACACAAACCGAACAGACAACTAGCCTTAATTAAAATAACACATTAAATAATTTTGCATTTAGTCCCCATAGTCTATATTTTCTCTAAGCATACGCCTTTATATTCATTGCGTACTAATTCCATTGACCATCACATCTACAAAAGTATATCTAATTGTGAAGCAATACAAGTCCTTATTTATTATATGGTAATCTGCCATAAGGGTAGTATTAATATACGGACACACAGTCTGAACACTGAAAGATGAACAAATCAATAACTGGTGTAAAATGGGACTAAAATGTATGTTAATGTTGATCAGCTCAAACGATGCATCATTTGTCACTGCTCTGGCTTTAATACCGCCGCTATCAACTACAAATTCTAAATGTTGGGGATTTATTTTTACATATCAGTTATGATTTCTGCTTCTCTGAAGTTGGAAAGGATATAATAAAATTTCTGTCATTTGCTTCCCTGCCTTATAACTTTCTGTCAATGTTTTATAGATAGATAAAACAGGCTGTTTCTATCGCTTTTGAAAGATGACAGAACAAATCATGCTGAACGATATATTCAATGTCTTACTAAATAACAGATGTTTATTTCGTTACATAAATATTGTGAATAAATCAATAAATGTCAACCTACAAACACACTCAAATATTTCCCTTATAACCACAATCTCTATTGACTTAAAGCTTAGGAAAAAAACCCAAATGACGTCAACTATTCATAGTCATTGACATTACTAATGTCTGTATTCATGGAATATCAAGCTATATGTAACGGTTAATGTACTAAGTCCGCCTAATGCAGTATTATATTAAAAGGTGCAACTGCAATGTTGATTAAAATAATTAGCACACTCGATAATTTCAGCTAATCGTAGCGATGCAACAATACATTTTTTGTGATAATATGCAAACATTATTCGAGATTAATTAATTCTAGTGATAACTATTACTATACTATGCTATTCTACTCTGAAGATGTCTTTTCCCGAACAGGTTTTGAAACGGAAGCAGAACAGCGGTCCTGAGCGCATATTTTCTAAAGAAACTTCTGACTGTTGTATTGGCCAAGGAAGAAGAGTATGCAATAATAATAATCAGGAAATCTTTCAAAGTAAATAAGAAAAGGCTTTTGTTGTTCGTTTGTTGTATCGCTTTTCGTATCTTGCTATATTTTTAATTTCTTTTGTTTTGTTTTAGTTAGTGTATTTTATATTTGGGAATTTGGCAGTTTTGCAACCTTTTTTTAATTCTGCAAGGTCAAAGCTTTTTAACTATAGATAAGTAGCGAAAGTGAAGAGAAGTAATCATGATATCGGGATATTAAAGAGCATGCGCGTGGAACAATAAACTTCCGCTCAATAAATCAGACAATAAGTTTTGCTATTCTCCCAGTAAATTGGTAATATACGCATTAAAAAATACCCACTTCATACGCGAATGGTGTCAGATGCCCTGCTGTGAAAGAAATTGAAATGGAATCTATTTATAATTTTTAACGTAGATCTAGATCAAATTTACAGTGATGGGCCTACGAAAGACAAACAATAGACATTAAATTTTCCCCTGTTTGCTGAATTGATTAAGTAATCAATTATTCATAGTCCATTGTTGAACTTACGTATAGGTATGTTCCATTCTGCTAAAAGAATGCAGTCATATTGACAGAATAGATACTTATGCAGGATATAATATAATAATAATAATAATAATAATAATAATAATAATAATAATAATAATAATAATAATAATAATAATAATAATAATAATAATAATAATAATAATAATGTTATTATTATTGTGATTATTATTATTATTATTATTATTATTATTATTATTAGTATTATTATTATTATTATTATTATTATTATTATTATTATTATTATTATTATAATCACAAGTATTGTTGCTGTAGTTTATTCTTATTGCATTTGCTCTTTGTTAAAGAATATCAGTTCAAGCCATCAATTTTCTTTTTTAATTGGTATGCACACACACACAAAACCATATATATATATATATATATATATATATATATATATATATATATATATATATATATATATATATATATATATATATATATATATATATAATTATGTGTGTGTGTGTGTCTGCATGCACTATTTTTTCCCAACGTTATTAAAACGCCAAAGTAAGAAAGGCTGGAAAGCCATACATAATTGGAAAAAGAGCGTAAATGGTCAAAGCTGATGATTAACAGTGACTACTGTAATCAATATGAAACCTAACATTACTCCTCTACCTTTCTCAGTTTGTAGTTGTTGGCATCTTGGCAGTGAGATTACTATGGAATGAATGTTATTTCCTTTTCCCGTATAAATGTGGATCTATGTTGGGCTAAGACATTTGATTTCACGCCGGAACACGCAATTAATTGGTATTTTCAAATATAGACTGCATAGAAAATCTTTAACAAATATTTTAAAAGGTTGGGTAAGTAACTGTATTAATTCAGTATAATTTATTCTAAACAGGGTTTCTAAACCGATACAGTTTCATTGACTTTCAAATTTAAGCAACTTGTATGCAATCAATTCTATGAATAAATAATGCACAAAATGAAAATTCACAAGTAACTAAATATATTACATCATCGCAACGACTCTCTTGTGAACACGCAACTAATTATTATTATTATTATTATTATTATTATTATTATTATTATTATTATTATTATTATTATTATTATTATTATTATTATTATTGTTATTATTATTTTTATTATTTTATTTAATTTACGATAATACCTTAGATCATTATATTCAATCTGAATTATTGTTTCCTCTCACAGATAAATTAGATTAAAAACGAACTTCCTACTTGTTTCATCTGCTGTTTTTTCTTTGCATGCATGCATGTTTGTATGTGAATATGTATATATATATATATATATATATATATATATATATATATATATATATATATATATATATATATATATATATATATATATATATATATATATATATATATATATATGTATGTGTGTGTGTGTGTGTGTACATGTACTATCCCACTTTTATACAGTGTTCGATTTGCTAAATTTTCTACAATTTGTGCCATGACGGGATTTAATTTCTGGACGCTTTTCTCAACTAAATGTTGTTGTAACAAAAACAAATAGTATTAGTATGGTCATTTTCATGCACTCAAGTGGAACTAAATTGTTACTTCTCACAACATTAAATGCTTATATTTCTTTTTTGCTTACGATTTCTTAAGCGATAAAACGCTAGAACCTTTTGAAATGAAATCGTTTGCAAGTGAGTAAGCTGAAATTGATGTAGTTTCACCCAGTTCACTTGGACGACTTTTGACTGAATATGGGGTATTTTGTCCTGAATTTATTCAAGAATAATGCGGTATTATCTCATCTTAAAATTGTACCTTTTAACACCTCTTTAGAACAAAAACAAAAAAAAAAACAAAACGTAAAGGCGAAGCAACTACAACATATTTTTTTTCAAGATTGCAAATGCTGTTGTTGTTGGGCTTAACGCCATTTTTCAGCACACGATAGGCTATTCATGGAGGCCGGTATAAATGGTGGAGGAAGAAACCGGGAAATCACCGGAAAGAACCACCGACCCACGAGAAGCTACTGGCAAGCTTTCTCACATATCCACATTTGCCGAATCCTAGACTCGAACCCACGCAGACAGAGGTGAGATGGCAGTGATCCGTAACGGACAGTTCTTTAGACCACTCGGCCACTCGGCCGAGTGTGAGTGGTCGAGTGGTCTAAATGCTGTAAACTTCCTACCGTGGTACGACTGCTGATCAAAAAGCTCGCATAACCTTTCATAGAGGTCATAGTTCGTGGAATTTAGAAAGAAAATTCGACCGTTTGTTAACAGTATTGCCATCTCGACTTGGTTTTCGATACAATACAAAAGCACGCTGAATCGACATCCTGTATTTGCAGTGTGTAAATACAACGAGCATTATAAATCTTAGATCGAAACTCTTCATTTCTCAATGACACAGGTAGAAAAGCATTATATAAAACAGGTCGTGTTTTCCTGTCCATTTATTATAAATTGATGTTTAATCCACGTGATGCGGATCTCTTTATAACAGTTCGTTACATTTATGCAGGAGTTTAACTTAGAATGGGCTGGTTGAATGTCGAATGAAGTTACAAATATTTATTCGTTTAAGGAAAGAATACTATAAGCAGGAATTACTGCCAAAGCAATGTCTTCTTGTCGTAATTAGCAATGTCGTATAATAGTAATTAGTAATATGAAATTATCATATTTAGTTCTTCTTTAATCAATACCGCATAATCAAGACGAGCAATCAACTCGCTTCTTTTCATGTAAACGGTGTATATCTGCCATTTCATCGTATCTAAGACGTGTAAACGTTATGCTTTTCTTGGAGATCGAACACACTTTCTTGACAATGGCATCACACAATATTTACTTTAATTTGATGGGTATATCGTGTTTCCTCTGAATCGATGTGTTTGTCGAGTTTCCTTTAAATCCAGGTTATATCAAAAACGCATATTTAAGTTCTACATTTAATGTGGCCAAGGTATTTGTTGTACGTATAAAACAGAAAGTTAAAACGTTTCGAAAGATGCTTATTTTTCAAATGAGTTCGAATTCTCTCAAAAACTAAAACATAAACATCTTTTTTCATCCAGTAAAGTATGTAGCTGAATTATCATCAACACTGAACAAAACCAGTCAAATAACACCATCACAAGATGAACTATGAAACTCTGGATATGCTAAGAGGCCAAGAATAAAAACAGAACAAAAAATACTAGGATATGTACGTATATAAAAGCATATATACACAGATACAATCACCGGCTGGAGGATGTACAGACGGACAAAGAATAGAGATGGTGAACAGCTGCACATACAATATCTAAGACCAAGCATTATGAATTACAATTAGTCATGCTATGAAATTTTATACAAAATGAAAATAAAAAAACGAAGTACACTTAGAATAGGAATGCATGAACAGATAGAAAAAATTACAACAGAAGTCCATTTCTTATTGAATGAATGTTCTTGTCATCTATTACACTTCTTTCCATACTAGGCGGAAAGGACATTCATACACATACATCATCTTAGTTATATAATTTTTGAAATTTTAGACAGAGAAGTCTTCAATATGGTAATTCTTTAGGTGAACATGACATTCATGCCTACAAGTTTTCAATATATTTCAACAGACATATTTTTTATTTTATTGATATGCTACTGTTGTTAACTGCAAGTGAACCATTGTCTTCCTACGATTAGTGTCCTTCGAACCTTAGTTTATCTCACAACTCGAACCTTAGTTTATCTCACATACAAATGAGTCCTTGTCTTCTTACGACTTGCACTTATTCGAACCTTACTCTGTCAAAAACGTGGATCCCTGTCTTCTTACGACCCATGCACTTCACTTACTCTATCACGTATGCAAGTGACCCGTGTCTCGTTTCCTTCATTTACTGTAATTATTATCAATACTAATGATTGCCATCCAAAGTTTAAAAATATTCTTTTATATTTTATATATATATATATATATATATATATATATATATATATATATATATATATATATATATATATATATATATATATATATATATATATATATATATATATTTATATATATATATATATATATTATATTTTATATGACATGTATGATAATATATTTATATTTTGCATGTTACATATATGTTAGAGGATCCTATTAAGAGAATGTTTCCGTGAGAGGAACTTTGTGTCAGAGGTGCATAGTTTAAACCTATTATACCTTTACAACATGTACCTAAATCGTAGCCAACTTTAATAGAATAAACTCTTTACTGTAAATAAACAAATTTGTGTTATGAGTGTGGGACTATCGAGCAGTAAAGGATATAAACAATAAAATAATATCAGACTGAGTCACTTTTTTCGCACGAAAAAAAATTAAACCATTAATCCCGCCCCAACCATATCTTTTTTTGCATCTAATAATTAACTTATGTGTTCGTCTGCAATAAGCACATGATCTTTAGCTATGAAAATTGATTTCTTTAAAAAGGGAGCGATAAAAGTAAATTAAATATGTAACGTTTAAACCAGGATACAATTAAACAAGTGCAATGACGGAAACAAATGGGGAATGACATACGACAAAACACGTGGAAACAATTTTGGATTACATACGAATCAAACGAGCTATCTGGCACATACATGGGGATGATATACGACACAACAAGTGCTGTTTAGAAACAACTGGGAAATGGCATACGACAAAACAAGGGCCACATGGAAACAGCTGGGAAATGGCATACGACAAAACAAGGGCCACATGGAAACAAATGGGGGATGACATGCGATCAAAATTAGTCATGTGGAATCAACTTGGGGATAACATACTACTGCACATGGACCTTGCGGAACTAAATGTGAGACGAAGGTTAAAGGAGTTAGTTTTAATGTAATTTATTTAGATGCAATCTGATATTTGTCTCGTCTGCATCATCGTAGTTTAGTATTGGACTGCATTCCATGCGGAAAAGCTTCGCAAGCAATGTAGAATACGTGCGAATTACTTTGAACTCAATAATTTAAAGTTATGAGTGAGTAATCCAGTAAACGTTTGTACATAGCATGCCGTGAATGATCGTTATTTTGACAATGAGCAAATTCAAGAGTAATTGTATACAATGAGCAAATTCAAGAGTAATTGTATACAATGAGCAAATTCAAGAATAATTGTACACAATGAGCGAGTTCAAGAGTAATTGTACACGATGAGCAAATTCAAGAGTAATTGTACACAATGAGCAAATTCAAGAATAAATGTATACAGCAAGCTTTAAGCTACGACAGAGCTCTTTCTCTATCAATAATAAAACTAATGTAATTTGTGATTGGTTAAACAAAATCTTAAACACAAACTGAATCTCTTGATATTATTCTTTCTTTCGTTCCTGACCAGATTATGGATCTTTCCGCATTGCGTATGTAAGTACTAGGTCCCTAAAGTCTTATATATCCACTGGTCAGGGCTGGCTACAAGACACGAATGACTTCAACCTGCTTAAAATGCCTTGTATTCTGTTTTATTTCAGTTATCACCTGCCCAACCTTTATAAGATAAGAATGTACACGTTAAACTGGCTGAACCCCGTCCGATTGTTTTAGAATTTGTGTTTGGGTTGGATATTACGGACATAGTACTAGTGGTAGAACGACAAAGTGTTCCCATTAACATCTTCTTACGTGGAATGTACTAAATAATACCAACAAATCGAGCTGTCCATTAGATTAAAGACCAGTCTCTGTGGCATGCATGTGGGTTAACATGAATCGCAGTTGCTGACACTTTTATATGGTTGACTGATAATCCCAGTGTTTCCTACAGAGCTGGTATAAAATATAATCAATTGCAAAATCCATTATACAGTAGTACTCTACAGCATTTGGCTTACAGCCAGAATGCTAATATTTAATGAATACCATCTCCCAGTCAATAGAAAACCATTTTTAAAAACTATTTCTCAACCTCGTGATGGAGGCTCCTGGCAACAGCTTAGAATGCTTTTGTGATGATGGGACCAGACAGCAACTGGGTAAAGGTCATGATGAGACGCAGCTCTCACCTTTAACAATGTACTCGACTTCATTTTCAGACACAGTCTGATGACGTGATAATACTAAGACAGTATAAAATTGTTACAATATTTTATCTCTAGGCCTAATTTAAAACCTGGCACGTTCCCAAGGCGAGACGTTTGCAAAAGGTGGATCCAAATTCATCATAGCTATTTTATGTTATTTGTGTAATTTGAATTAATATCATTGTTTGTAACAAGGAATCCTTCTAACTGTCACACAATAAAATATATCTTGTACATAGTCAAGCTGCGAGACAAAATTAGCGAACACGATTTGATATGTGTTATCACCTAATACTTTCAAGCCAAACTGTCATACGTTTATCTCTACAGAACTTCCTCAGTCCAGCATTGTTGACTTTGTTACCAAAGGTAATCGAAAGCAGCAAATTAAATTGCACAAGAGTACAAAGGAGACCCAAATGAATGTACATTTGTGGACACGAACAAACTGAAAATAATCACTTAAGAACAAAGGAAGAAATAGGATGAATGAAATAAAATTCGACGAAAATATGTTGTTAACCTACTGAAGTCCAACGGAAAGAAACAAGAATGCTGGCATGGATAATATTGAAGAAGTAGGCCCAACAAACGTGACAATGACTTATCGTTTTGCATATAATCTATATGGCTTTTCGGAAATTAGTATTTTAAGGACAACATTCTTTAAAAAAATATCAACCAACGTGAACTAAACAGAAATTAATAGTTACTTCGTATACTTATTCTCTCTCTCTCTCTCTCTCTCTCTCTCTCTCTCTCTCTCTCTCTCTCTCTCTCTCTCTCTCTCTCTCTCTCTGGACCATCGTAGGACGATTCAGGCGTAAATCCATATGAAGACGAGAATAGAAAAATATCGCTTTTGTCATACGAAGATATTTCAACGTATATATGATCATAAAAGTAAAGTCGAAATGACCAGAAAGGATACAGAGAGAGAGAGAGAGAGAGAGAGAGAGAGAGAGAGAGAGAGAGAGAGAGAGAGAGAGAGAGAGAGAGAGAGAGAGAGAGAGAGAGAGAGAGAGAGAGAGAGAGAATTATATGGTAGGTACGAATATTAACTATAGCTGAATAATGACTTAGGCCAACTGTACATATATTTGAGTCTTGACATTACCTCTTTTTGGTTGGTTTGTTCTTTCGCTTAGTTTATATTCCACACACATTTCCCTTAGCCAATAAGTGAATGGCTGTGAGTTCAATGTTAAGGAATCTAACCTTGTGTTGAAAAAGCTCTACTTTCTTCATTAAAACCATCCATCACCATTAAGTCATCCGTATGTCTTATACTGATTCAATCAATGTGAATAAAAACAGAAACAAAAAAGAGAAAACTATCAACTTATCAGTTTGGAAACGTGATTTTGACAAGCCACAAAAGGAATACAACTATATTGTGTAGGGGACACAGGAATGTAGGGAGTTTAATTATTCGGTCAATACACACGCTCCCGTGGTCAGTCTTACCTCTGTTCAAAGGCCAAACATGTCTTTGTGCGTGATATAAATAAAATATATGTATAATATGTACGCTGTATCAATGTTACATCACCCGTTGAATAAAATTTTCATCAAAAGGAAACTCAGCAAGACTCTTCGTTTTAATAAAAAAAATTATAGATCTCGTAGCATATCATTGATACAGCAGCATACATAGTGTGTGTGTGTGTGTGTATATATATATATATATATATATATATATATATATATATATATATATATATATATATATATATATATATATATATATATATATATATATATATACAACAAAAATATGATGTAAGATAATGACAGTCAATAATGAGAAGGATGTGGATGAAAAGGATGATGACGACGATGGTATATTGCGATATTCATATCTAGGATGATGAATATCAAGGACACTGACGGAAAAGTTGAAAAAGAAAAGAAAATTGACTACTGATCTTACAAAATTTACAAATCGCATGCAAACTGATTTTATTCTCTCCCACCCAAGCTATATTTAAGTTATTGTTCCTTACGATACAATCTATACGAAAGCCCATGCCGCTTACCAATGGTGGTTATTACGGTGACAGCGAACATCAGCGCTCCGGGCCATGACCATTGGTATTTTGGTCCGTCTGGTTCTCCGTACATATCACAGTCAGTTCCGTCATAGCCGATGGCCAGTGTGTTATCTCTGAAAGGTATCACTACAATTATTAGACTTGTCTGGTCTTTATGTGTGCAAACGTTTATGAGAGACCGACTGAAGTTGTTTTTACATGAATGGTACAAATTTTTCCCTTGTGTTCCAAAAATTGTTATTTTCCTTCGTGATCAAATTCAGTATGAATTTAATTGTTTAGGAATCAACCTAAAGAATGTTTTCTTTAAAGAAATATACAAAAGACATCCCCCATCGAACAAATTCTAGCGACACTTGCACTTTCAACACAATCACTAACTGGATCACAAACTTAACTTTGTCAAAAACTTAATATAAAAAAGATTTACTTTTATATGAAATAACTTTCATTTTAAGTGAAACTATTTTTCAAGTGGGATAACAATTATACCTACCAGCAATAATAATCAAAGTAGGGACTAAAACATGCTCATAATTATATAAGTATTTATTTATACTAGTAACGATTCTGCCATAAAAGGCAGGTCTCTGGAATAAACATAACCTTAACGTAAACATTATCTTAATTACAAATCTGAAATCAATTGTAGCTAATCAGCTGATAAAGTGTCTTCAGAACATACCTGAAAGTCTGCAATACGCTAGCAAGTTGAATCATCATGGCGTCCGTGTCCAAGTTACTGGCCAGAATGACTTTCTTGACGGAGGCTAGCGTCGTGTTCTGCATATCGATATATTCTTTCCTGCCTTCAAAACAGATGGTCTCTTCATTGGCTTTCTCTAGATGCTCGAAAATGAACCCGCCGGCAACGGTGTACAAAATTACCATGGAGCACAACCCGATATGAGAAAACATGGCTTTCATAACTGTCTTACAGCACTCTCGACCCTGGTGTTTTGACCCTTCTTTAGAACCCATGCTTAAATCCTTTGGAATCTCGTATTTATGTTATTGATCAAGGAAAGCATTCTTTAAAATGCTCTTTCAATATTTTTTTAATCAATTTCCACGCCGTCCTTAATCTAGAAATTAAAATAATAAAAGTTTTTCAATGAAAATAAAGCGAGCTTTCTTCTGTGGAGGTTTAAAACATAGATTGCAATTAAATTAATGATTATTTGGTGCTGGGTGCTGTGGTTATCGAGATATTGTTGAACAAATCTTCAAGAGCTTAAATTGCACACGACAGTGAAAGAAACCTACATTATGCCACTTCCGGATCATTCTAATTTGAATACAAAATAAAACAAATTAATCAAAAGAGAGGAAGATAGAAAGTGATAATTTTTTTCTGTTTTTTATTGCTCGCAAGGTGCTATTACAAAATTTCATATGCGTTCTTGCATTGACGGAATGAATGAACTCAGCACAGCAACATCCAGTATGTCCGCAACAAACTGTAGTTCTTAACTTTTGTGAATAATCGCAATCAACGTTGAAAATGGAAAAGTTACGTTTTGTTTTTGAACTTCTATTTACATTTATACTGATCAAATAAACATAAGACACTTTTGATTTAAACAAGAAAAATGGTTTAAATGAAGACTGTTAACTACCTGAACATTAAACGCGCTGTCTTTCTAATCCCAGCTAGCATATTTAAACGAGTTGGAAATATAAACAAAGTGAAATTAGGAACCGGTAAGAGGCAATTGAAACATTTGAATGTATGTACAGTTCATCTAAGTCATTATTCGGATTTAATTAACATAGCTACCAACTGAACTAGTGTTTCTGTTCTCCATTTCTAACTTTCCCCATTTCTTTGTTTCGTTTTTTTTTCCCATTAATAATCGGTCCAGAGACATCGTTGCATGAAGCTGAAAAAATCCGCCAGGTTTGTGTTTAAACGGATTTTCGCTGAAATCTTTCTGAGAATATAAGAGAGGGAGGGAGTAAGTGAACGAGCGAGAAAGGGATAGGGAGAGGAAGAGATGGAGTGAGGAGGATGGGGAAACTTAAAACTAAAAGCATTTCTTCATTGCCCATCCCTGTGTTACTTTATTCTTCGATTAGTCTGCTGCCTTGCCAACCCGCGCATATTTAAGATTTCAGACACATACTATTAGGTTTTTATATGACATGAAGAAAAAATAAAAATAACACATTAAATAGATTTTAGTATGTGTATTCCTCCTTGCAAATAAATATACCATGGTATTGTGAACGCTGTATCAAATTCCCAAGAAACTGTAAAGTGCGAGATTATTGTAAGTTATTTAGTGCTAGAAACGTTTATGTGTTTTATTCTCACTCCTCATCCCCGTATTAGAGACGGAGGTGAATTTCGATGAAATTTTGCACCATTTTTAACTCATTTTGATGACACAAGTTATAATTTTCAAAATAAATCTGCATTAATACATTAATGATTTATCAGTGAAAGTCATCAAAAATTTATATAATATTAATATGGAAACGGTAGCCTACTTTCGTAATATGACATAATATTAAAACAATATATATGCGCATTAATGTGGCATGGCATCGCTTTTATATTATCTAAATCCGTGATGATCTTCCACTAATTAATCATTAATGATGTAACAAAAAAAACGATAAAATATTAAGACCAAATGTCTTCTAAATGAATTAAACATAGGGCAAAATTTTAAGGAAATTCTCTCTCTCTCTCTCTCTCTCTCTCTCTCTCTCTCTCTCTCTCTCTCTCTCTCTCTCTCTCTCTCTCTCTCTCTCTCTCTCTCTCATGCACAGGGAGATAATACGGAGAGGTATGTGGAGTGAGAGATAAATCCGAATTTGCACCTGGGACTTGGTAAAGATTAATGTACACAGTCTATGGGATTTTAATACACAGTGTTTGCAATAGCAATTATACAAAGTTGCAACAGCCTGTCAAGATAAAATGCTACTTGGTTAAAAGGAAGTCTCATACTGCAATCTTCAATGCATTATTTGTTTTTGCGTTTTTCTTTCTATTAAACCCTTATTAGTAAATGTCTTAAAATAGAATATTTAGAAATAAAATATCAGAAGGCCACTCTACCGACCCCATGTCTTTCTCTCTCACTAAGGTAATTGGTAAGGCAGTCATTCGACTTAATCAAACAATCTACATAGTGATGGATCATTAATAAGTGCTTTTACGGCCAATACCACCAAACCGTACCATACTCGTTCCTTTAAAAGATATATTTATACACTTCGAAGTATATCAGTAATACATACTGTATAATGGTAAAATATATTCATGTACTTCCATATCTTTCTTAATTAGATGAATGAACAAAAATAACTAAAAGGTTTATAGTATTATCTGATCTAGCTCATAAGGCAAAAAAAAAACTTTTGCCGGAAAGGTCCATTAGCAGTAAGATTAATGAATGAAAAAACAAACGCTGGACAAAAACAATTAGCATTTGTTAGAACAAATTTGTGAAAAACCTCATGTTTCTCCCTTAGTCTGCATTAGCAGCCGTATTCGACCAAATTTATACATGCATATAGTGGCTTGATGAGAGGAATACAACGCTATGAATTTGCTAGGTAAAATGTGCACGTATGTGTACACACCTAAGCCTTGAACGCGCATTTTACGTCGTATGTTCCTCTTTATATTTGTTTAATTACGAGATTACGTAAGAAGAAAGATATACAAAATTATGCAGTAATAAATGTGAGCATTTCACGATTTTATAATTCTATAATATCATAAAGCTTATCAATGCTGGTATCTCATAGGATTTACTGTAAAGGATGGATTAGATGCAGGCTGTGGGAATTGTAGAGAAGTAGGAGTATAGCATTTCCGTATCCGAATCCTATTAAATGTGTAAAAATTATATTTCCTCGCAAACTTTGTATACGCTTTTGCTAGCAATTAGCTGTTATCTATAAATGTGAAATTCTCTACTTCTCTACACTTTCATATAAAATCACATTAAATAAAGAAGTAAACGTGTCTCGACAATAATATAACATAAACGTTTTAAACTGAAAAGATAATATTGTCGCACACTTGAGCTCAGAATCTGCCTTAGTTAACAGTTCTTAACGTCATCTCTTTTACCGATGCAATTTTATCTCCATACAACACAGTAAATTACTGCGAACATTGCCATGAGGAATACAGAAACCATTTGCTCCTGTTTTATTTCTTGGTTTGTTTGATTGTTTACGCGTATTTATTGATGCATCATCCTACTAGAGTAAGGAACTTATTTGTCTTTTGACACTTAGAAACATTATTTGTTTCAAATATATACTCAATAATATATTTTACAAAAGTTTATAAGACAAAATTCTTTAAGTTATTTGAAGATTTGATTGACCCTTCAGAATTTGTAAAACTTTATACAAAAATAGGAACATGCTCTGTAATATTAGATAACAAATATGCAGTTTTTAATATCTGCTATATGCAGCATAATATCCGTGGGATTTTGAAACTACTTGAAAAATAATAGTCAACTGAAAGAGCATCTGGAACACAAAAATTCTTATTTGACCATTTTTTTATATATAATTTTCACTTTCATGCCCTAGTAAATTGTTACTCGTTTCTGGTTATTTGCAGTCTAAATTTTCTCCGTTATTTGTGGGTAATTTAAACATAAATTGTGAAAGTAACAATTGAAGGACAATAACTGACATAACGTTTGGTAGTCCAACCTAATCAATACCATACGAACGGAGATATAATTAAAATAAAATGTTTGATTGGGAATGACTTCATTGGCATTGTTTAAACTTTTATATCACATGTCTCGTGGAAAATGATTATAAAATTAAAGAAAACAAAGTCAATTGGAACTATACAAAAATATATCCATACGGAAACAACATCAATTGGACCTGTACAGGAAAACTATCCAAAACCAAAACAAAGTCAACAGGGAATGTGCAGGAAAACAATTCATAAGAAAACAAAGTCAAAAATGACTATACAGAAAATTATCTATACGAAAACAAAGTCATTAGAATAGAACCTGTATAGGAAAATTATTCATAGAATACAAAGTCAATAGGGACTTACATGAAAGCTATCCATAAGTAAGCAAAGTCAAAAGAGACTATACAGAAAAAATATTCATACGAAAACAAAGTTAATAGGACCTGTACAGAAAACTATCTATACGAAAACAAAGTCAAAAGATACTGTATAGGAAAACTATCCATAACAAACAAAGTCAATAGGAACTGTACAGAAAAAACTATCCATACGAAAACAAAGTCAATACGACCTGTACAAGTAAACTATCCATAGGAAAACAAAATCAAAATGGCCTGTTCAGGATAATTATCGATAAGAACATAAAGTCAATAGGACCTGTAAAGGGAAACCTTCCATAAGAAAAAAAGTAAATGGGGCCATTACAGGAAAGCATTGCTTAAAAAATGTCAATAGGATCTGTACAGGAAAACGTTCCATAAGAAAGCAAAGTCAATAGGACCTGTACACGAAAACTTTCCATAAGAAAACAAAGGCAATCGAACCTGTACAGATAAACGTCCCATAAGAAAACAGATGCATTAGGAACTGTACAGGAAAACGTTCCATAAGAAAACAGCCAAAAGGTCCTGTACAGGAAAACGTTCCATAAGAAAACAAAGTCAAAAGGTCCTGCACAGGTAAACTATCCATAAGAAAACAAAGTCAAAAGGGACTGTTCAGGAAAACGTTCCATAAGAAAACAGCCAATAGGTCCTGTACAGGAAAACGTTCCATATGGAAACAAAGTCAAAAGGTCCTGCACAGGAAAAGTATCCATAAGCAAACAAGGTCAATAGGACATGTGCAGGAAAACGTTCCACAAGACAGTCAAAAGGAACTGTACATGAAAACTATCCATAAAAGAATCAATACGGACTGTACTGTGAAACGTTCCATAAGAAAACAAAGTGAAAAGGGAAAGTATAGGAAAATTATCCATAAGAAAACAACGTCAAAAGGGACTGACTGTATAGGAAAAATATCCATAATAAAACAAAGTCAAAAGGAACTATACAGGAAAACTATCCATAAGAAAACAAAGTGAAAAGGGAAAGTATAGGAAAATTATCCATAAGAAAACAACGTCAAAAGGGACTGACTGTATTGGAAAACTATTAATAAGAAAAGAAAGTCAAAAGGAACTATACAGGAAAGCTATACATAAGAAAAAAAAGTCAAAAGAAGCTATACAGGAAAATTATCCCTAAGAAAACAACGTCAAAAGAGACTGGTTGTTTATGAGAAATATCCATAAGAAAACAAAGTAAGTAGGAATTGTGCAGGAACACTATCCATAAAATGAAAAGCATTTGTAATTACCTCTCACGAGAACGGTCTGACTGCCGCAAGTAGCAAGGTCCTATAATGTGTCATTATGTTGCAGATTCTGTTATAACCTCCAGGTAACCATGCGGAACCGTCATCTAGTGTGTCCTAAGTTATTATAGATTTTAAAATATTAATAGTTCCAATGACGACCGATGTAAATATTGATCGTTCATACTCAATCCATTATATACATAATATTGACATTCTACATAGTGAGTGAAGCTAGAAAACCACATATTTGCCAGCTTGACATATGAAAATTGCTTGGTCAAGATTTTGTCATACCAGCTATTAGGTAAGGATATTTTTTGAACGATTGCAAGAGATAGAATATATTCCCATTACAATCTGCACGCGGAATTCAACGATAATTTCTGGATACAGATCATCAGATATGTAATTAAATGAGAAATTATTTATTGATGGAGCTAATAATAGACAGGAAACATGCAGGTCAAAATGTACTAGGTGATGGCTTGGTGAAGAAAAGCACGTTTTAATATATCTTATTACAGTAAAGAATTGTAATTTGATGATTAAACCAGTCTGTTTTAGAAATAAATGCTAGGTGATCTAATTCGCTAATCAAAGCTTCAGTTACAAAAAAATGCAATGATTCGAGCTCATTTGGCTTGAAAACTTGGTATTTCTGTAACAAGGATTTAAGTCCCAGAAGACACCTGTTTCGATAACACGACATAATGACAACATGAAAAATATGACGCTTTAAAATGCCACAAGTAAACAAATCAAAGGCAAGAACATAATTATGCTGTTGTATTGTCGTTTTATTGAGCTACACTGGCCGTTTTCTCGTGGTATGTTTGTCTCATTCTTGTCTTATTGTCTATTGTCTAATTGTTGTTGCAGGGTTTGGTCATGTCATTATGTTGTTATTATATCCTTTGATAGTTTTCATTGTCTTATCATTGTAATCGTTTTGATTGTCTTGTCAGTTATAACCGATAATAAGAGATGACACAAATTAGTCCCCATACAAATTATAAAAAGGGTCCATCATGACGAAAACAAACTAGCTTCTTTTAGTTGCAGTGTTCTGTAACCGACGCATCCTAAGTGTCGTTTCCATCCTAATTACTCACTTTAAATAAATACATAGATATTTGTAACTTGCAAACAAATGATATTGCAAAAATATGACGAAAAAAATATAAAGTAAATAAAGAAACAGTTCATATTCGCTGATAAATTAAAGCTATTGATCAATAAAATGTAAATTAATTTGTAACTGACGTCATCTCTGTTATTCAACCAATTGAAAACCGCTATTTGACTCATTCAAGTAAGATATTGACTCTGTTTTTATACTTTTATACCTTTGTCTTCGATATCGAAGAAATTCCTTCTAGCCAACAACTTTTGTTTTAAAACAAAATATTTATAACCGACAACATGTTGATATATATTCCTAAGATTGCCCAAGATTAATTTTGAGAAATACGATGAGGAAAATACATCCTTGTAATTCTACGTGAAGGATAAGCTCTGAGTGTGCCAATGTTTTAATTTACGAGATACGGGTGTCAAGCCTATTGCAACCATTATGTAAAAAAATGAATAGGCTTTTCTTTATCATCGCAATTATGTGCGTACTATGCAAGATTTCAATAAGAGTCTTTTAAATATAAAATGCACGCAGTAATCACATACTTTGCATTTTGTAAATACAAAGTGGCTTTAGAATTAAAGGTCATTCCTTTTCTCCCATTCGCACTGCATACATTTCTGAATTCCTATACAAACCAATGCCCATCCCAAGATTTCTAAGCTTGAACGTATTGGGCGACTTATGGGTTTCTCACTGTCAAGGCGATGCGAATGACCCAAGTTGAATAAGCATCCACACTAGACATGGGCCAATGCAGCACACTGAAATGACTGCTTACATATGAGGAGGAAGGGCCTTTTTAACCTTGTCCAGGTCCTCCTTACAACGTATCCCGGTATAGTTCATTGCAAGGGATATGAATCAAATTTGTCATCAACATGTGTAGAGACTTGAAGATAGCATATAAAGCATTGACTCTAATGAGAAAAATGATAAATCAATAACAGGTTGATAAGATATGCTTTTTGCAAGGTAGCATTATATGGGATGTTTAACTTATGGAAGACTTGAGCCAATACTAAAATTAACGTTGCAGACGTTAGCACTCCACATCATGAATATGGTGGTCGTTTGTCAATGTGTTATGGCAAATGGTTAATCAATTAACGGAAAGGAGAGGAGTTCTATGGTGCTTCTGGTGGGGACAATGAGAAGATGGGACACTAGGGTAAACTTTCCCACGGAGAAATTTTACCTCTGCTATTGAATAAAATTTCCCCGAGGAAAATAGACTTAAAAAGAGTATTTACTATTGGAAAAGTGACAGCAGAGTAAAATTAAGTGCTATGTATATTTAATTTGATTATTTTTTTAGTTTAAAATGGTTTCAAATTTCATTACATGATATTATATTGTAACTTTGTTTACTGGATTTAATATTGTTCAGAATTTAGTTCTGTTTGATCTGAATGTTTGTTTTATTTTACTGATAAACATATAATAAGAGAAACAATGTGTAAATTGTTAAGTAAAATTATGTCGAATTTTTATTTTATGGAATTCAAGTGAATCTTTTCCCTGGAAATACATAAATGCTCCAATAAAATTCTTGGATAAGACATTTATTGAAAGTTTTACGGAATTCCAAACTGGAATATTATTATCTGTGATTCAACAAGAACTGTTGACACACCAACACGTCGCAGGTTACAATAGTATTCATCCGCTTCAATTTTGGATTTAGTCGGGACACGAACTAAGAACACTAGGACTTCTAGCTTTTAACTCTTTGATTATTTTGGATTTGATTCGTAAAGCCGTACGTTCTATTGTCTCATTTTTCTCTTGGTATTCTAAGGAAATAAATTATTTGTTAAATTTTTAAACACCTGTTGTCTTCACTTTTTTAAGAGCCTAGACTCGTAACATAAGGCTACTGTATCGTAAATTTTCGGGATCAAGGAGGAACTGAGGGATGAGGAAATTGTCTTGGAAAATATGTACATTGTGAAACCAAAAGTACCTACTAGCAAACGAGACATAGTCTATCAACAAGCAGTTGAGATGAGAACATAATTCTTGGATGTTACGAGCACTAATCACACACACATACACACACATACACACAAAAACACAAACACACACACACACACAAAGATCGCTTAGATGTCTGCGGTGTGGCAGTTTATAGTGATGTCTAGGACTGGGGCTACTATGCTCCAGACATATAAAATTATGTCCCACCCAATCACATCATGTTGACATCAGGTCGACCAGTCTAAGCACTACCTCTTAATGCTGAGCGCTAAGCGAGGCAGATGCTACAATCATTTTTATAAGTCGTTGGTATGACTTGACCGTGGTTTGAACCCCAGACCGCCCGCACCCGCATTGGTGTTTTGTAAAGAACGAATTTGCAAACCTCAGAATTTATGGCAAACTAAACTGGCAACATATTTCACCACCATCTTAATTTATTTATGAATGACAAAGAGCAAACAGATTTGGCAGAGAGATCTGGAAGTCCATAGCAGTAGCATAAAGGTCTCAAGCAACAAGACTCAAGGTTGATATGCAGAAATGCAATGTGATTAAGGTTAGCAGTTTTCAAACTCAAATAGAAAATGTCATAACCTTGCTGTACGATAAGATCTTAGCATAACACCAAATTCTGACAGAGTTAGTGGGCTAGAAAACTCATCTCACCAGTAGTTTGGATTTGATTCGTAAATCCGTACGTTCTAGACATGGAAGACAATGCACAATTACCCCGTAGTTTAACATGTGGGTGCGATTGCGGGACAAGGGGAAATCCTGTTAATTTAGCCCATAGTTTTAACATAGGGAAAAGTTTATAGGGAAAAATTGTTTGTAGGGACTAACGGAAATAGTGTCACAATTTGCTGTCCTAATGAGAGTTGACAATGATCTTCTAGTTGACCTCAATATGTGGGACTAACAGTACGTGTGGAAAATCGTATGTTAAATTCGCCCATAGAAATGGGTTTATATTCTCGCCCAACCGTAACCGTGTACGTAGATATATATACAATAGAGCATTGGTGGATTCAAATGATTATGGGGACGTAAGTATTGATGTGGATAACATAGACAAACACATATACTTGGAACATATGCATACAAATTGGCAATAATTTAGTATTTTCTGTCTATTCTAGAGATGTGAGTAGCTTTGAGAAAGTGCGGTTAGGGTTTGCTAACTGAAGTGGCATCTCACCGGTTTTATTCATTTGAGCAAACGTCGTCTCATATTGGGTCAGTTCAAAAAGACCCTTTTCAGACAGCCATGCATGTACACCTAAATTCTGCTCTTCCTCAGAGTTGTCAATTGGTTCTGATAATAGCACATGATAGATTTGACATGCATCAGATTCAGATTTAAATAACATTCCCGTCACGAATGAGGATAAATCTACGAAATTCTTCACCCTAATCGCTAAAAAGCGATTCTGCTATCTAGTGATTAACTATCCAGTTTTGGTTATTATTTCTATTTCAAACATCTCTGAAGTCACGGCAGTTTGTTAAGAACAACAAACCAATTTTAAATAAGTGGCCCCATTACTTTGTTTGTTTTGAATAAATCCAGCCTAATACAGGGGTCTCAACTCAGGTCACCCTGAGGGCCGCATAAGATCATTATTTTTATGGCGTAAGGTCCGCACCACCTTTGTTATCTCTCAAGCCACGTTGCCAATCATTTTATAGGCAACATGTTGCGGCTTTGCGGGCTGCATACGATTCGTGGCCAATTGTTTGAGACCACTGTTTTAACATATCTCTTTAAGCAATTTTGAAACAAAGCACATTTCTTTCCAAACGTGTCTGTATTTTAACTATGCTTAAAATTGCCGATATTTATTGCGACATTTCCAATACCAAATCTTTATTTTTTAAGGTGTACGTTGTAAAAGTCTTCACTTTCGGTGGTAAGTAATTCTTGCTTGCAGCTCGCAGTCTCATGATGTTTAAAACATATATGTCAGGAAAGGTTTTCTATCATTACCTTTTTCTCTTTCCTTGCTATGAGAAATAAATATAACTTAATAAAGTCTTTGTCCATGGTTACAAAGAGATAGAAGTATATATATATATATATATATATATATATATATATATATATATATATATATATATATATATATATAGAGAGTGAGAGAGAGAGAGAGAGAGAGAGAGAGAGAGAGAGATAGATAGATAGATAGATAGATAGATAGATAGATAGATAGATAGATAGATAGATAGTACTACATTCCAGAGATGCATCTTTTAAAGCCTATATATATATATATATATATATATATATATATATATATATATATATATATATATATATATATATATATATATATATATATATATATAATTATACTTTTTCTTAGAGCTCACCAACTTGATATATCTGTATTATCTCTGCGTGTTAGAATACAAAACAGATATTGATATCTCGACTATCTTCATGATAGCCAAAGAATATAAAATTCAAAAGTTGCGATGAATACAACATTCATTCTGAAGAAATTTATTTCACTAAATTTAAAATAGAATGCCAACTTGGAATAGATTACTAAACATTAGAATTTATTACTTATAAAATATATTATTTCCATGTTAAATCTAAACTTGAAGTTGGCAGCAAATTCGTCTTTTATAATAAAAATTAACATAAATACAAACAAATATAAATTTTTTGAAACAATTAAACATTCCATTACATTGGAATACAAAATAAAAAAACTAAGAATATTTTGTTTAAGATATGAACTTTACCGTGAAAATATCTATCCTCATAAAGTCTCTATTCTTTAAAGAAATTTACGAACTCAGACGATTCTTACTATAAGAAATACAGAGACTTCTGATTCTTCGAGGAACGAACTAATTATGCGCAAGCCTGCTCACAATTTATACACAATCTTGAACGCATGCTTGTGCCTGTGGTAACGTATATTCACCGCCTACTCTATTGTTACCTTTGTTTCGTAGAGGATGTTAAAAAAGAGATACAATAGAACGATTGCCAAATCAAATTAAACTTAAATCCATTTTCCCGTGATTGGATAGGTTAGTACTCTTTTCCGAGGATCAGCCTTCTTCCTCTTTCTACTTCTCTTGCTTGTTATTCTTTTTTAAAAATACACTTGAGGCACATCCACTTTTTCAAGACAATCATTCAGGTATCTGTATCTCTGTCTTTCTTTTCTGCTGTCTTGTCTTTGTTTTGTTTTGCCATTATAGGCATTCCGGAGCCTAATAAACTTTCTCCTAAAAGATATAGCAGGTGTCTTTACGTTCTTCAAGAGGATGAATAGTCCGCCGTTTTCGCTGAAATATAGTTTGGTATGACTCTCCGAAAATCTCTTAAGAGAAGGGCAATATGTGTTGAAAGTAAGAGGCATTGACATGCCGTATCTCATAACACATGACCTAAAGAGAGAATAAGAGATACCGAAAACAATGTCAAGCAAACAAAAACGATCTTTGCAGGCTCTCCTTCCATCACCACAGTTTGAAGTCATCCGTGTGAATTGAGTTTAGACACCTGTAGAATAGACACCGCATAATATCGTCGACAACATTGAACACGTCAAGCAATGCAAAGACGAATTTAACATGACAAATGGAAAGCTCAGCTTGAATTAGTCCACGTTTTCCCTCTTAAATGTAGCAAAATACGCAGAAAATTTCCATTGGTCGATTAATGTCGGTGTATCAAACGCAGTATCGTTCAAATTAACAACTTAAAAGACCATCTGCTTCGTCCGCTCCAACGTCATTGGTTGAATGTAGGACAACAGGAATGAAAGCGCAGAATAAAAATAGAAAATCATTCGAAAATCCAAACATCAGGTAGCATGTCTAAATAGACCGAGAGTTGTATTTCTGAAATTCACACTTTTGAAAACGTATTGTCCCCTACCTAAACGTTGAAAGGGTATCCTAAAGTAGTTCGTGGAGATATTACGTTTCAAATACATGAATATCATAAAAATAATTCCAATGCTATTTTTAAGAAGCGATTATTTTTGTGAAATATGTGACCACCGATTCAAAACTTCGGAAGCAATATAGTCCTTGCTGAAAGATATGTCAGGGTTTTTAAGCGTCCATTCTAAACATTCTAGCAAATCACTCCCAGGCACACGTTTGTCCAGGAAAGAAATTATACCATTTTTACGACCAGATCATCGACCTTAAATATCATTGTTACATACAAAAACCCAACCATGAACTGGAGGATGACATCAAGGATCAAAGGAAGGAAAAAGGAAAGAAGATGATGTCCTTTTTCTTTATTTTGAATGTATGCACGAGACATTCACGTTCTTAAATTCCGTTTTGCTTATCGGGCTAGTGATAACCGCATACAAGAACCTACATTTTTCACAATCCTAATTGTAGTAAAATTCATGAGTTCGTAAAAAAACTTTGGATGAACCAGCTTTTTTCTCGATGTCGCCGACTGAATCTTAAATGTTATTGACAACACTTGGAGCCGAGAGGACATCCAACGCTATCTGGACTGCCATCTGTAAACTACAGCGATGGTTCTCAGTTTCTCAGAATATAACTGACAACTTCTTTTGAAAAACAAATGATTCAGAATAAAGCAAGAACGTATCTCTGCTGCGACCAAAGGAGCCAAAATCAAATGCAGGAAAGTGGTGCATGAAATGTGCAAAGTCAAGGGACTGACACTATGGTATAAATCGAATCAAATGGTACACTTTAGCGTGGCGCAGGAATCTCTACAGTTAGCAGAGGATTAAAAACTGTCACGTGATCACATTTAATCTACACTAAATTGTATGGCTACAAACCCACAAAATTGTCTATAGACCTTCATAGAAAGTCAAATCGTGTGCCATACACGAGTGATGCTACCAGACCACAATATTTTACCGTATAGATACGCTGAGCCCCAGTGTTAGAAAAAAACAAAACTTCCAAGCCCAACACTCTATTACTAATATGCAAAATGAGCTAGAAAGACGATGAATCACCATAAAACTGTACCTTGTGACATCATTGATGCAAAACACTATGACCTTTAGTTGATTCCCAGCGAAAGCTATGTCGTTTTCTTTGAGCGTGAAATATGATATCAGCAGTGTACCTTGACAGTCTTCGAGGTTAAGCAATGCCTTTCATTGCCTTAGAAACTATTTCATATACCACCTCATTGAAAATGTATCCGTGAAAGAGAAGTATTAGTTTCCAGTGGATTTCCTTAACTTATGTGATTCAGAAAGTTGATGCAAAACATTAAAAAGGAAATGGCCTAAATATTTAGAGCTGGAGAATAGGAGATGAAGTAAAGTGTTTCAGTTGTGGTGTGACTTTACACGAATGGGAGTATAGCGACTTTGCTTGCGTGGAACATGCCCGTAACATGCATTATGATCTTTGCGATGTCATTACATTCATATCCGTACACCAAAGTGGTAACATCTCCATTGATACTATAAAAGAAAACATTAGCCTTTTTTCCTCTTTAGCTAAGAGAATGCGTTTATAGAGAGCTTATAAAGATGCAAGTGAAACACAAAGAACATTGCATCCTTTACGACATGGATGTTTTGGCCAGTTGTACCTGAATGCTGTAACAGAGTTGATTCTTATGATAGTTTTGAAATGGTCAGAGACGGAACTAGATCAAAAGGCTTTCGAAGCTACGGCAACTTCTTTCATCGTAGGAGTAGTCCATGCTACAGGAGCAACCCTTATGGAAACATCAGAACATTTGTCACTAAATGGTTAACAGAAAATATCCATGACTCAGAAGCAAAATATACTGTTGCAACATTGTGGAGTTCTACCCATGCTAACAGGATCCTTGCTCAAAATGGCTGCTCTTTAGAAGGAAGAGCGAAAGAAGAGGAAATGAGCACTTTTTGGAAAGACATCATACGTATACTTTTGTCTGATATAGATGGACGATAGCTGATTTAGGTTCCAATAAAAGATGAAAGGAATTCCACTGTTCGTGCAAAAAATTACATCTCATTTACCGTAGAATTAAAATCCCACCAAGATGTCACAATTACTTCAAGAATTACAATTATTGATGCATCGCGCTATTGATTAGAAACAGAAAAATCTCAATGGTATGGCCATTTATTGCAATTTATTCAACCTTATTACCAGAAGCTTTAGAGAAAACAGCTAAAACAACTCTGACGGATTCCAAGACGCTCATGAAAAGCCAAGTCGAAGGTCGAAGCCAAAAGACAACACGACCACAATTATTTAAGAAGTCGACTCATGAGAAGTGTTTTAAACTCCGTTTACTCCCATACACACTTTGATGGCACCTTCCTCTCTGATACTTCTACCAACCTCCACTATGGAAAAAATGAAATATTAAGGGTTGTAGCCGGGGTCAGCATCGGAAAACAAAACCAAAGACACCTTTGTCCTTTTACAAGTACGTGATCGTGATTCTCCGCTCCATAAATTTAGACACATGAAAGGCGAAGTGTAAATAGGAACATTTTATTTGCTCAAATTATACCACTTGAGCCAAATAAGTACAACGTGAACAATATTGGAAGCATTCTTGATTGAAGAATATGTAAAACGGGGAAACATCGATCCAAAGAAAAGAACGTGCGTTGAAAAGCATGTGCTGCGAGCACAGATTCTTGGATTGCCGTATCTAAAATTCATCTACTATAAAATTATAACCACCATGTTGTCAAGCGCAGTATCGACCATTCCTTCTCAAAGCTCATCTCTTCAAGAACTTTAAAAATAATTGCTGCGAGATTGGTATAGAGAATGTGTGTGTGAAAGGCAGATTATTTTTGTCTGGCAAACCATTTTGGTGTATTGTATCATCGGAGCAGCCATTGCCAGTTTGGGAGTAATGAAAGGAAACAAACAATTGTTAATCATTTTACTCAGCAGTTACATCAGTTATGTTCCTCACGATTTTTTTTTCAAATATTCTATGGAAATTATCAACGGTGGCCATGCGGCCAAAATTAGTCACAAAATATCAGCAACAGTCCACGTTTGGAACGTTTAAAAAATCAATCTCCTTTGGCATTAGATAACTATGAATAACTAATTTTATTTAACTTATCTAGTGATTATTCCATGGATATATGTCTTAAACACACATTTCAGTCACGTTAACCCTCAAGCAAGGACGTCAGATTCAATAAGGGTTCGTCTTGTCACCATCTTTTGGTTCATTTAAAGATAAAATGTTTTAAGGACATGATGTCATCCTAAGGGTACAATTATTGATTAGAGGGGTCAAAAAAGGGCAACATTATTTAATGGCAAATAAAGGTAGCATTATTTAACGACATAATCGAGAAGCCAAACGAATGTAATCACTTAACATTAAATATTTGTACAAATCACATTATTAAATGCAATATATTATTGCACAAAGTTCTGTTAATGTAAGAAGAATCAGTTAGTGGCACAAAAAATTGGTTTATAAAGTTTGTTTACGTAAGGTATGACCAATAATTAGCAGCAGGGAATTAGCAGCAGGGAATTACGTATGCTTTCCTAGCTGAAAAGTACTTTTAGATACAGATGCCCAGAATTATGCATGTATGGGTACAAGGAAACAGTGCATTAAGCAACCAAGTAGCAAAACACACCTAAAATATTCATGTGTATCTTGTTTCTCATATGCAGGCTTAATATGGTTAGTACTGAGTCGTGCGAGATACTGATATTGACAATGATTTTTTTTATTTATTCATCCATAAGGGAGGGTATATAAAAGAGCCTAGTTTGGGTTCAATGTTTACAATTGTTTGTGCAAAGTAGTCTTTGGTGCTTAATGTTCTTATAGCTTGGATGCATTTTGTGTGCAGATGCAACATTGCATATGGTTCTGGTTCACAGCTCCAGGTTTGGAGTGCACCAACTTTGTATGGTCCGCTGCCGCTTTAATTTACACATCTTGGTGCAGCGGCTGCTCACAAGCAGAAGACAAAGTTATATTATATGAATTTTATACACTATACAAAATGTGTAAAGCCGAAAAAAGGAACAAGGTATCTATATAATTTTTGTGAATTTAGAATAATTGGGAGCACTGCATACAGCTAAAGGTTTTAAATGTAGGCTATTCACCTTCTATTTAGATTCCAAAGATATAAGTAAGAAACTCGTAATTATTACTAAAGTCACAAAACATGACTCTGCTAGTGTTAGTTATGCAATGGAATTAGTAATACAATTTTAGCATTTTTATCATAGCCACATCTAACTTCAAGATATGTTGAGCTAAAGCGTATTAAGACAATATTGTAAAACTTCACACTTTACCACTTTGACAAAGACTGGAGAGTAATAAAGGTCGTGAACGCTGACCTTCTTTCATACTGTTAATATTGACCAATAAGAATTCAGCGCTCGTGATGATGGAAAGAAGGAATTACTGACCACCCAAAGACAAAATCAAACATTATATGCAGAGAATGACGTAAACATCAAACATTATATGCAGAGAGTGACATGAAGAACCAAGAACATGACACACGCTAACAAATTAATTCTACAGATTTCCACAGAAATGATTACAAACAAAATGTTGACTATAAAATACATCATGCACTTAGGATATTAGTACTCGAGCGGTGTGATCAAACTGTCAGATTAGTTAAAAATACGTATTTTACCTCTAATACACAATTTGTACTCCGCTTGAACGATCATCCAAATCACGTATGTCGAAATAAGTCTATATATCTGTGAATTAAAACAGACATTTTAAGCTCAATTACGCATACCTAATAGGGTTTACTTTAATAGTTCACTTTATAAATCAAAATATATGTTAGGTTGTTACATGGAATCAGAAGTGTCATTTATGCTGTAAACATGCTAAAGATGACGCTGCAACCTAAGTCAGATGTCCTGTAAAAACATTTAGTTGCTTCATGGCCAAAGTACCTCAGGCCATACAATTAGATCAAGAAGCGCATTGGAAAGTAACACTGGTAGAAATCATTCACTCCACGCAAGTCCTAAATGTTAGTGGATATTCAACCACGTTTACGGTAAAATTCCTCAACGAACATATTCAAGAACACTGGGGTAAATTATATTTTCTTGCAAGTATCCAAGCACCACCAGCTAGTCTCCAGTAGAACATCTAGTCCATAAATATTCGTGCAGGCTATTATTACGATGCTTGACACCTGGTCGAAGTAAATGTTACGATTTTGAACAATCAGTTAGGAAATGCCCTGAACGGAACCAGAGGAAGTGTTCTGACTAAGGACAGTAAAGTTGCTAGTCGTTTGAATATGAATTTTTCTATATCAAACTTTTTGCAGGTACTTTTACTTCCAGTTTATTTAATATTCTGGGTTGACACACAAAAATTAGTACCTAATTAAGAAGACATCAACAAGAAGAAGAAGAAGCGATTTTACAAGTATTTTCGTCACTACGTGGAACTGTAGGAAGGAGCTAATTTTATATTTGTCTACACCGATATGGTGGAGTACAAAGTGGGAAACACAAAGTTCTGTTACTTAGAGTCATTTCTGTCATAGTGGATTATATCATTGCTTCTCACTAGGAAGGTGGAAACAGATATCGCCTTAATCATAAATTTGTGTTCTTCACTGTCTTCCAGTCAGTAAGTCTTGTTTTGACAGCGTCTTTTTTGGTAAAATTGCGATCATGGGCAAAGTATACCATTCTGAAAAGAAATGTTTCCAATCAAAATATATTTTGAAAAACGCATTTTCATTGAATCGTAACCCATATATTCATTGTACCTTCATTCGACAACGATTACATATTTTAAAATCCTCTTTTCAGAGTGGCACCCATTTTGAAATAAATAATGACGCGAGGAATGCATGCTTTAAACTATGTAACTTTGACACGAGGAAATAAATTCTGCACAATGTCCTTTTAACAAACAAAGAGTCAAAAATTATTCGAGACAGTAGGCTGCTAAAACTGGAAAAGACCTTTTGGGTCGCCGAGATCGCTTCCGGTTAAGGTAATAGTTCCTCTTCCACTTCACAGCGAGGGCCTTTCAGAAAACAAAAACATTGAAACCTATTCAGAGCTCATAAACAAGCTCTGGGAAAGAAAAATAAAAGAATAAAGTGGGTATAACTATGCGTTTGATTGCGAGAATCTCAATGGATATACTTTCATCTCATTTTGTCCCAGATGACCTCAGCCCCATTAGAACTTTGAAATCAAGAGACAAGCCATCGATCTGAATAGCAGTCACTTGTAAGTGAAATACAATGTTCTCCAAACCGACAACACCAATGCACGAAGCTATTACAGTTTAGCTTTTTATCAACACAATTGTTTACGTTCGTTGTTCAGCAATGTTATTTGTACTTGAATACCAAACTCGCCAGCAGTAGCATGGATATTTACCATTACCAAGCGTACCTGGAAAATCGTTTGAACTATGTAAAGGAATCCAGGGACACAGTCGAATGCTTCCATGGCATAAAAACCTGACGCATTCAACGATGCAGGCTTAGTGAACGTTGACGAACCTCCCAGTGTTAGATTTAACAACCGTGGAAACAAAATTAAACAAGGGCGCAGTTTACAACAGATGGTTCATTTGCATTTCGATATGTAGTTGTAAAACAAGTTTTTGTTGAAAAAGTGGATTTACACCTAAGACTTACATTTAATGGCTAAAGCTAATGAGAACAAAACAATCACTGAAGAAGACCAACATTACGTGCGAAGTGTCGAAGATTTACATAAATTGGTAAACAATATCAGTATCACTTTGAGCAGAACGACAGCCAAGTATCCGATACAACGAGTGGAAATGAAAACCGTCACCATTGCTGCTGACCTCCGATCAAACATCAAAGATCTTCTATTCCAAGGACACTTACCCAAACCTTTAATCGTTGGCATCGTCAGCAATGAAGCCAACAACGGATCCATCCGTCAAAATCCTTTTGAGTTTACGTTTTGTCCAAGGATTATGCATGATGAAATATATTGTGGGTTTCTTGACTATGGATAAAAAGCAACGACGATAGACATTTCCACTCTATAAAATTGGTCCAAATTTGTTAAGAACTTCAATATATCTGTCCAACACAGTAAACGCCATCTTATGTGCAGAATTTTACAATACTCTGGAAATCAACAGTTTGATCAAAGCGATTCTAGACTATTCCAAAAGTGGAATAAAAAGAATATATGTATCTGGGGACAAGGATGTCTTTGAATGAGAACAATAAAATACAACTAAAGAAAAAAGATAAGAGACAGCCATGACGTAGAGATAGCCAGAACAAGAAGACCATAATAGTCACCTGTTTTGATACTGACCAGGACGCAGAGATTACATGGATTACATGATTGATAAATTAATATCGTTTTGGATCTCAAAACTATTACCTTAATGAGATTAAGTACGACATAAGTATGATGATTAGTAAAGACAAAATGATGGAAGAGTATATGGACGGGGAATTAATGTCTTCTTCGAACTAAATGTGTTGAGGAAATGGTATATTGGGAAACTAATACTTACCTCCACTGACATATCTGGAGATCGAATGCATCGACGCTGTTTGGCAACAGAATACGGAGACGAGCCGATGTATGACTTATTTGACATACATTTTCAAGGAAAGTCAGGTATGAATGGATGAGTCATCATAACATGTGAAAAAGAATGGATACATGGGTGCATCATTACCTTCTGGCGCATAGTTGATACACCGCTTCGTGGAATCATTTGGCTGCGTGCCAAAGATGAACTTCCCCGTCTCAAGCCTAACGACATTCAAGCTTACGTCATTAACACCTACGGTAGTTATCAACCAGAAACGCATTCGCTTTCCCAACGATTACAAAATGGAACTATTTGATTATTATGGATGACCGCCTCTGGAAGACAACACTGATATTATAAGAAGATATGCCGTGTCGACACAATTCATTAATGTGAGATTGCATACCGCTAATTAAATAGTGTGTGGACAATATAATGTGTATTTTCTTCAACTCAGTCTTGGATAGATTTTAGAACATTTAATAACTTTGCTTGATTGTGGCTAATCTAAAAACGACGTTAAATTAGAAAGATGGTTTTGTGAATATTAGCTTATCTATTTAGTTTAGAAATGTAGTGTGCATTTATAGTAAAATGAAAGTGACTTAGGTAAAAGTTAGGTTTGACTCCACAACGTTGCTATCTTCGCAAATATGTTCATGTTGAATTGTTGATTTGTATTTTGGTTATAGAAGTTTCTTTATATGATTCAACACTATCATTTTTAAAAACATGGTGAATATGTTTGTTTTGAAAACTGTCTGAGTGTTCTCTTTCACATATCTCTCTCTCAATCTTCGTCATGTTTCCCTTCACTTCTGTGAACTAAATTTTAGGTGCGTTTTCCATTACGTACGTGCTTTAGGCGTATAAAATCTTTCTTTTGCTTGTCTGGCCACCCACCTTTGCTTTGCTTGACCTTTTATACCATGGCTATGCTACTGAAGCACACAGATGCACCGATTTTATCAAGGGAAAATGGATTTAGGATAGTCTTATAGGGTGTTCGATGGTATAAGTTATGCGTTGGATAATAAGTTTGTGTGATTTCATCTTCTCTTTAATCAACAGTCTTGGACTCACTGTAGGAATGCATATTTAAGAGACTAACAGAAAATTTTAGATACTGTGTGTCGGGTGCTCGATGGTACAGATGTGATGTATTTCATCTTTCATTTATACTATATAGCTTTATTCGTCTTGGCTAACTAACACTATGACTAAGTGATTCAGAACTAGTGAGTTTTATCTTTCTTTATTCTTTCTCATAGTAAAAATCATTAAGTTAAGTTCAGGCCATACCTGGAGTACGTGATATGAAACATGTTATTATTATTACAAACTTATTTTTTTCTAGGAGATTGAACCTCATCCGGGAATCTGTTTTGCGTCTTAAATTAGCGAATAACTGTTTTCTTTATAGATGATTAGCAGTCTTGCTTAAACACTTGAAAGTCAAGTTCTTTATGTTGTGACCAATCTGATTTTAAACTTTAGTTTACTGAATTTCAAGTGATTCATATCCATAGAAAAACAAAACTGCTCCTACAAAATTTTTAGAAAAGACATTCACTAGAATTTATACGGACTCCAAAACTGGAATAAAATTGTATGTGTTTCAACAAGAAACCGTTAACATATCTGCATTCTGAAGGTTACAACACACGTCATTGCTTTTTGGGGGGTTTCGTTGCAATTCGAACTCATTTTTATAAAGAATTTTTTAATAGGACTTAAATTGTTTAGTTCTTGGATTATTTTGGGATTTGATTCGTAAAATCGCAACTTCTTTATCCTCACGTTTTGCTTGGTATTGTAGGGAAAAATTATTTGTTTAATTGTACTTAGCTTTTTGTCTTCACTCTTTTAAGTTACTTTTTGCAAGTCCCTAGACTCGTAATGAAAATCAGCACTTGTAACAGTGTTACCGTATGTTCCAATAAACACTTTTGTCCTTATAAACCCATTCTTATGTCAACCCAATGAACCATTTTAGATGATAATTTCTTTGTAATACCTCTCCCCGCGAATGTTAATTTATGGACTAGTGCTACTTGTTCCGTTTCCCCTAATACTACAATACAACTATTTCCCCTTTCTTCACTAACAGTGTAATGCCATAAGGAACATTGCACTCAGGGTATTACAACTAGAACGACAAAACATTTTAAGCAAATTGAATGTAGTTAAAGCTGAACATTATGCAACACACCGTGTTTAATGAAGCTATATGTGGTAGGGTACAGTTTCGTTATTTAGCCCCTGGCAAATTGCTTAACCTAAGACTATGGTGTGACTTTTTCAGTAATTATTGTCTACTAATTAAAGATACGAATATATTTGTGAACTAGGTGTTTCGGGCTTGAGTTGTTCTTGAAATTGATGTCAGGCATATTCACCTTCCATAGTTACTCTGCGATATGTTGATAGTGAAATAGTTGGCTAGAAATAAGAGCTAGCCTCTCATAGCAGTAAAACACGTGGGATTGGGGCAAGGAGAATATCTCAAAACGGCTTGGATGACAACTATTTTCAACTGCATCAGCCTGTTTAGAACACACTGTTTTGCAGAAATGGCATCTAGGAAAAGGGCTTGGATTTGCACTGTCAGCACCACATGGTGTCAAAAATGACCTTAGGACATGAAAATTGAAGGTATAAATTTAGAGTTGGGGTGCATAAACTTCTGATATGAACTGACACTGACATCTCTGCTCAAGTAGTTAATATTTTTATGCTTTGTTTTAATATAGGTATCTCAAAATATGGACCTTCTTGACCTCACTTGTTTATTTCATTTTTTATGATTTTTTTTGTACTAGGTCAATGATTGCGGCATTACATTTGTACATAAAACTGACTCTTGCCCCATAATAGGTGGCCGATTAGCGAATTATATATAGAAGGACAAACGTGAGAACAGTACTGGACGATGTAAACTATAGGTATTAATGTCTTTCTAAGTTAAATATAAACGCTACAGTTCTGTCCTGTGTAATTGACTATTATTGTGTGTGTGTATGTATGTGTGTGTGTGTGTTTCTGCATGTGAGCACTCATACTTGTTTTTCTTTCTTTTTATGTGTGATCGTATATAACTATGTTAGTTTCCATATTGTGCGTGAACAACGGTTTCCATGTAACCACGTTATTTACACACTGCCCGTTATGTCTGTAAGTATAGGTGCTGATCAGGAAGACTGCAGATGGTGATATTGGTCAGTAAATATATAGCTTGAATATACGCTGGATTTTTTTCCACATTAAATATCACGTTAATGCCACACAGATTTTTTTCAAGCATTTATATATCCTAAGTATTAAATTTACCCTCTAGCTATAGGGTCGTTTCAAACTGTAAGTTATCGCCTCGGTGTTTTATTTCTCTTTTGGCTATAGAGCCATATTAATGTTCAACCTATGAAAGTTCATGACATGGAATTCCAGTTCATGGCCAACTTGCCCCGTTTCAACATGGCAACCCTAATATTTATTCCCATTGAAGATACTGAGCCATTTACAAGGGCACATTGTTACAACACGATGATCTCAAACTAAATAATTATAAAAAGCCAAAGCAACAGGTTAAGTAAAATCAATCAATGAATTTATGTATCTAAACTAATAGTATTTTAAATTAAATTGTAAACAATCCTGAATGTTTTATCCCATGTCCAATACATAGTGTTCCAAATGAAGTTCAAAATTGGACGTGCTCATGTTCCAATAATCTTGAACAGTGTTCCAATAATCTTGAACAGCTTGATGTATCGACAGTCTTGACTTATCACAATAATATAATCCAAATGTCTTTGCATGAATTCACAATAATTCAATAATAGTGTTTCAGTCCGAAAAGCCAATGAGCACTTTGTAATTCCAATAAATATTTTAAATAAATAATTCATCAAAAATTATATTAGAACACAATATTAAAAATTTCCACAGACCGAAATTACGGGGTGTTAGTCATGACAAAATAATCTGATTTATATCGGGTATTTGTTTTATAAAACACTCTACCTCGTTTGGAGTTTTTAATTATTAATTATTATAAGACCTACGTGTTGCTTGTCATGAAAAATATTCTGATTTTGAATGTAGCGCTATGTTAACGAGAATGCGTGCTTAATTCTGTTTTGATTACTGGTCATTTATTTACTTTTTGATACATGAACCAATTAGATAAGAAGTAAACATTAATAAGAGTCAATTGATTGCACTGGTGCACCTTGCGACATAATTCTAAAAGAACACAATTCTATCCACTTTAAACAGATATGATATATTTAAACCGCCTAACTATTTAGGTGCAAATTTTCAAATATGGTTATGTACAATAAAGATTGAGAAAGTTGTTAATAATTTTCTTGTATTTGCACATTAATTTAATTTATTGAATGTAATAAAATATTCATTCCGAATATAAAGGCTCATAACAATGATATATTTTTTCAAGTTTTCATTTTATATAGCATTGTTGTTTTTCTTTATTTATCTTAAGAAATCAAAAAGAAAAAAAATCACTCATTGTAACCATCTTTAAGTAGTTATTTTCCTGACGAAAGTTAAAGCTAATGATTATAATGATTAATCTCTAACTTCCGTCAAGTGTACGTCACAAATTAATATTGCCGATCTGCAATTTAAAACAACTATATCAACGGTTTTAGGTTTGAACCCCAGGTGGAGTAATACGAAAGACATAAAAATGGCTGCTGCTTCATTTGCCTTTCTGCATGAAAATGTCAGTATTAGGACTGGTATACCTTTTTGTCAGAATAATGTAACTGAGTGAGACATGATGCTACGTGTATGCAGCACGTTGTCCCAATGCTAAACATCACTATAAAATGGCGTGCTACAGACATTGTAGCAATAGGACTGAAAAATTGTTAAAGTTACGCAAAAAATCAAAATCACACACACACACACACACACACACAACTGCTGAATTCAGCTAATTTATTCTTACAGACTCTAACAGTTAGTTTGAAACAGTTGTAAAGGACAATAACGGGTGCTGTAAATAAAAACATTGTCTCTCCGTGTACAAGTCATATACGTTCGATTTTTGACTGCGACTGGGGACTAATTTTAGTGATTCTTAACAAATCTGTGAGTTTTTTTTTTTACGAACAAACATCCGTATAGATGCAGACAATATATATATGAGAATATAAAACGAACATTTGCCGACCATACAACCATTGAATAAAATAGGTAAACATTTAATATTTAACGTAATCCATCGAAAATTAAAAAACTAGATTTATCATTAAGTTTTCATAACCTGAAACTACTCCTTACAATACTGTTATATCATCGAATCATTGTGATGTCTTCGAGGTTATCACGGCTTAATTAACAACAAAACTACAAAGTTGGTTACCTCCCTTATTTGAGAAACTACAAATGCCACAACAATGTGCATTCAATGGTAACAGGTTATTTATAGAAAACCATGTGCTTTGAATACTGCGTCAGCACAGTTTAAAATATGTTTGCATCAAAGTTCTTTACTGTAGAATGGATAATTAATTCTGCCAAACATGTAGTACGAAAGGCAAGGAATTCTGTAATTGCATTAATGGAATACAATCCTGAAGATGTTACAAGGTAGCACGTGTCAGGTTTATCAATATATTGACACGTCACAATGCAGCACAGTATGGTTCTAGTGTTTTATACACTTTTATGCAAAGTCCTCAGAGTGGGTTGACTCCTATTTCAAGGATAATCGCACTGCCACAACGATGTAGATTTAGTGATAATATGCCATCTGGAGAAAACCATTCCCTTTTAATAACTGAATTACGTCCAATTCAGATTGCATTTTCTGTAATCTTTTCTCAGTAATGACCTCAGTGCAGGTTTTAACACCTTATCTAAGACATCAGAGTGAAATGTCTGGACGTCTTTAGTTGTAGTGGCGTATCACAGGGATGACGATGTTGCAACATAGCACGCCAAGAACATAACAATATAACAGTAACATCTCAATCAAGCGCATCCTAACCGCTCTGCATAGGCAGCTTGTTTATACCTCGTTTGTGAATGGATGTCAGTCTGTGATAACGGACAACCAATAAGATGCGCAAAATCGACGTAAGTAGGTTTTCTTCATGAACCAAAAGTCAAAACAGACTTCTGGCTGCGATATATTTTGAAAGAGTATAAGCTGTGAGGAGATAAATTATGTTATAGATGATCTTTAAGCCAAAACATCATTACGATAGCAATATATGCTGAAAGAGTGTGAGCTCCAAGGAGCGTCAATAGCAACAACCGTAATGAGGTTAATTGAAGATATTTATTGCCTGTTTGTTTTGTTTCAAATCCTGTTACACAGAAAGGATGATGGCGTTCCTAGTGGGTCGCATTATTGCAGTCATCATCAGGAACGGGTAAAGCTAACTCGGATTGATTTACCACAACGATAACGAAATCTTTTTTTTGATGAACGTAACTAATCAAGTACTATATTTCTGTATGTTTAATAAAAAGAACAAAATAACATTGACTGTATGTTGAGTGGTACATCATCGCAAGCCATGTGCGAGAATGTACGCTACTTTATCCACCGTACTGATTGTCCTGAGATTTTCTCGTTTATCACGAGTACACATGTACAAAAATACGTCTCAACAATACAATGTATTATCTCTACACTCAATGAAGGTACACCTTTATAATAGGGTATTTACGTGTGTTTGAAAAAGACACTCAGATTGACTCATTCATTAAAGATCATGTTGGGTCAAAATGGCGAGAATATCATTCTCGCGATCCTCGCGATTGGTTATTTGTATTAATCCTAGAGAAGGTAACCTTAGAAAAAGCTGCTGCGGGTTATAACGGAGTATGATAGCGGAGTATAGCGTATTTACGCCCGTAGATTGCGATGATGGGAGTTACATTCGTGTCCTATGAACACATATCTAGTTGATCTATGCGATCTATACTTATTGCAAAATTTTTCTTTTTTATTGCTTGTACTGAGTACTTATTATATCAATACAATCAGCTGAATGTGCCTCAAAAGCAAACAGAGAACCAGACAATTGTTGAACGGAATAAGGTTTTAGAGATAAAACGAATTCACAACAGAAGGTCGCATTATGATATCGATAAACTAAATGTATTCCATTATTGACGTATCTTCTAAGTAGTCACGTTCCACATTCAATATCAATAAATATAAAATAGAATAAAATGCGATGTAACAATATATTGAATAATTAATTATCATTTCAGCAATAATGTGCATTTATTAGAGAGAATTTATGTCTATAATTAATGTCAATAATGTTTTATAACTGCTAAGTCCTTTAGTTATAGGTAGGGAAATATAAACAACAAAAATATAACGGATTTAAATTGTAGACATATGAAGAATGAAGTGGAATTACTGCAGGGGTTTGTTCCAGGCCAATTTGAGACCTTTGGTAAAACACCCAAGTACCTGTTCATGACTGAGAGTACTTACAATGTAACTTGTTTTAACGGACACCTCGATATAGAGCGCAGATATTCATAACACACCCTTTCTGGAACGCTCAGAGGATATTCCTCAATTAATGTCATTTAAATTGTTTTCATCTTTTTATAATTTGAATAAACAAGAGTAAAACTTCATTAAATGTCTGGCATTTATAGACAGACAGACAAGCAATTTAAATATTGATTCGCTTTGACCTAATTTACCCTGAGGAGACATGCATCTCGAAAAATGAAAGGAAACTGTTGCAGATTGATAGAAAGACCTGCTCGTTTTCTAGTGTCGGTTTATGATATTGTATTCTTGTGTCGATTTATGACAGCTTGTTTTCTAGAGTCGATTGATTACAGCTCGCTTTCTAGTGTCGCTTTATGACAGAAAACCTCATTATCTTGAATTAGTGGCGTCACTAAATTGGTGTCGCCCAGTATGGTGACTCATAGTGTTACCCCCATTTACCTCCTTTCCGCACAAAAATTCAACAACTTTATTTTATAGACAGTCTTTTCCGTGGCACCTTCCTCTGATTGTGTCACGTAGTGCGGTCTGCGCCACCCGCTGTCTTAAATGAAGGGCTAAGCTGATTGTGCTATGAAAGTGTGGTTAAGAGAAAATGGAAATCATTACTGTCCCCTCTAACAATTAAACTAACCATGCATACTACATTCGATCGAAAGATAATAATATATTGGTCAAAAATTTCAATTACCCTACTAATCGAAATTATGACCTTGACTGGTTTCGGTTGGTTTGTTGCAGCAATATCATTAAATTACTTAAGGCTAAGGCAAACTAAGTGAAATGCTCCGACAATGGACACAACACGCTAGCTAATGCAGATTAATCAAATGGTAGGTTACAAAACTTCACAATTTCGGACACGATTCCAGCAAGCTAACCAATCAACGAGAGCGACTCTTTCAATGATGATTTAAGTACCTCAACCCCACCCATCCAGCCATATCAGAAAGACACAAAGAACTGTTCCAATAATATACGATTGCGATTGTAAAACCAACAAAAACGGAATAGTAACAATAATAATGATCATATAAATCAAACAGTAGGAAAACAATATTGGAACGGTCTGAGAATAATCTGAGATGTACTTTAATTACATACAATGTAATTTTATGAATATTAATAAACCAACTTTATCATGAATGAATGAATATATATATATATATATATATATATATATATATATATATATATATATATATATATATATATATATATATATATATATATATATATAAGAATACAAATCATTTGGCGAATAACAGTCCTTTCAAATATACTAGATCACGTGTGTTAGAGATTAAGATAAATGCAATAAAATGACAATGAAAAGCGCCACCCTGGTATCTAACTAGTTTGAGACCCTTCGAGTCTTTTTCAAAGGCGTACACAAAACTTAGACCAGACAAACAAATAAAACGGGAAAACGGTAGTGTTTGCAAAACTGTACATGGCTGTTTCTACATCATGTTTCAACTGGTTTATATCAACATGTTGCGGATACTGGGAAATATTTGTAATGACATAGAAATCTAAGAGCCAAAACGAAATATGTTATTTTGTGTACATTTATGCAAGAGCAAATTTCATCATTGCTATTTCATTGTTATAGTTATAATTGTGGACTAATAAGCATATTGAGAGAATTTTTTAAGGAGAATGTGTCGGATGCAAACGATAATTTATTTGTGCATGGCTGTCTTTATCTAGTCTTCTTGACTTAACAATTTGGTTTCAATGTTATAAGGTGCCGCAACCAGTTAGATTCATTGTATTACCTGGTTTCGGAACTCGAGTTGGGGTTGTTATATATATATATATATATATATATATATATATATATATATATATATATATATATATATATATATATATATATATATATATATATATATATATATATATGAGAGAGAGACTATTAGTTTGGACATCAACGATACTGACAGAGCAATTCCGTTCATTTTACTGTATGGGTGTCATCAGGAATTTTTGTCTGGTGTGTGGGTGTGGGTGTGTGGGATGGGGCAAGAAGACGGCATGATATGTTAAGGGGCAACCACAATTCAAAGGGATGTGCTTATATACTGCTCTACTACATAAATACAACAACACCAATTTCAGCAGACGTCACAAAATAGATCGACATATTCAAATCGTTGCAAATCAATATAAATGGTGACAATAAACAGACAGCAAATTGTAGAAGAAAAATTGAAAGTATTGTTAGCAAATTTCATGGCATCAATAAGTCGCTGATAGGTCAGAGAATTATTATGAAGAAGTGATATCAAGAGGAAGAAGTAGTATTGATAATTGATGAACCTCTCTCGGAGACTCCCACACCACAAAACGTTTTTCAGGGTAGATGTGTCTCTAAGATAGCATCAGCTCAACTATATTTACTACTTTACGGTTTCCTATACTTATTATTGTTATTTTTAGACCAAATATCATATTAGACAAGTCAAATATTATTTATAACGATATTCTCATCCCGACATATTGGATTTGATCTGACAAACAGATGTTGAATGTGATTTACTTCCACCAAATACTGGTATTACATCAAATATAATAAGCGACGGTGTTAAAAATTAGGTTTCCATATATCACCAAGATATGGATTTGTATGGTTATTTGTGACTGATAATGATATGAGAATGGCGGTTTGGGCAGATGATGTGAAAACATTTATTGATAATATGTTCAATATTTTATTTGATAATGATATTACTAAAGCTACAAAAAATAAAAATCTATTATTGTAACCCAAATTTTATTATAATCTTTTCATATTTTCGGACTTTCATTGGCAGAATATCTGTTAACATAATATCAATAATACGGAACTTGCGTATCAAATCGTCCATATCATATGCTATATTCCCCAAGTAAAATCGTATATGATCAAGTAATTTTTTATAGTCGATATTTGCTCTTTTGCAAGTATTTTTTTAGACTCGAGTCGAGGTTAAATTTTTTACACGCTGTTGCAAGAGAAACACCAACACCGGATATTATTAACAAAAACGGATTTAATGATGCTCTACTTGAAATTATACCAGAGATAGGTATTAGCAGTGGTCAAAATATGATATTACTCGAATTCTTTTGGTATAATATTTGTAACATGTTTATGCACCAAAACATTATTTTATCTTAATATCTGTAATATTACAGTAGAGCGTCCACATCTTGTTTTCGAATATTTTCTGTCATATGATTAAAATGAACTATAATTTTTTATTATATAAATTGGGTTTCATATTTTATACAATAGTTCCTAGGTTTGATCTATTATAATTTTCATTTAATCAATTTAGGGAAAAAATATTGTAGGAGTTTCAACTACAAATTCCAGAGACCACCAATAAGATGATATGGTTAATCTTTTTTTAGACGGTTCCAGTATAAATTTCTCTTCGTAATCTTTAGTTAACACTATAGATACAACTCCAGAAAAATAATGGTTTAATAACGACTTGGAAATGTAGTAAATATAATAAATTAGGCACCTCTAAATAAGGACAACCTATACACACCAGTAACTTCTGCTGTATGTTTGATGGTGTTATTTTGAGGTTATCATGTTGTAGAACCTGATGATACTCTGTATACAATATTGTTACCTCGTCCGTGAGGAATTTTAATCAGATTAGTGCATGAACGATATCAGGAATATCACTGACAATATCATTAAATCTTGCATTAATATCAACGAGTTTAGTATCAACAGTTGGTGGACTTCCACATAATTCAGTAATAGTTCTGTTTAAATTTCATCGAAACTTTAGCAACGTTATTATTATAATCAGTTTTAAATGAGGTAAATATATGATTGATTGTTGTTAACGAATTTGTTATTGGAATGTCTTTATCGTCGACGTTATTTTAGTTGCAGCGTCGAAATCTGTTTCTGGTGTTCTGAGATTTTTAAGTCCAATATTGTTCATATTGGGAAATGAACGCATGATACCACCATTCACTAATACGTACTTAGATTCTTGATTATCGACGTATTTTCATGTCGCTTCGTGTGATTCTACTGCTGGATTTCCAAGGTATGCATTTTGTTCCTAACATAATAATTTCACCACTAAAAAAGTCGCCAGCTTTCTTAACATAATCGTTAACTGACTTACCCGAATCTAGTATTTGATTAGTAAAAGTAACTATATTATTGACAACCGCAGTGTAAATTCGTATTAGTACATTTAAAAGTTGTATATAACCTGTCTTTATTCGTCATTCATCTTGAAAAATAACAAATTCAATTTGATCAGCACTTCAGCACTTCTGATATTTAATAAATTATTGGATTCATTTTTGAGCTCATCAAGAATTGTATATTTAGATAAGTCACCTTACTGAGTAGAAGATGAATCTCCTAATGTTGTTCCAAATTTTAAATGAAAGCTCATTATCTATTTACTACTTGACAAAATTTTCTAACATAAAATTGTATAACAATAATTTCAAAATCGTTAATATTAAACTTTGATACAAAAGGTGTGGTGAAACATAAACATAACAACGAGCTTTCAGATTGTCATTATCTTATAGTCAGAAGAACTGAATCAGGAAAAACAAACTTGCTTATGAATTTACTTCTCGGAGATAATTTTAAATACGATCTCTTTTATATTTACACAATTAGTCCACAACAGGATAAGTACGAGTTACTTAACGATTATTATTATAAACATCTTGATGATCTTGAGGCTGGAGAAGATTGTTTTTTATTTTCAGGCAACCAGAAGAAATTGTTTCACTTAATCACCTTGATTCGTGCGAACACAAGATCGTATTTTACATTATCACGAAATAATACATTTAATTTTATTTATCTCACTCAGCGATATTATAATATTGATAGATTTATTAGGCGAAATACTGGTTGTTTTATATTATTTCCTGGACTTGACAATATTGACGTTAAAAATATCGCGAACGACAAATGTGGTAGTGTTACAAAAGATAGATGTATTGAACTATATCTTCAAGCAACAGCAAATAAATACAACGTAGTGTTTCATAAATTAATAAATGATACGATTAAAATGTTTCAATCTTGCACTGAAACATACTTACAGTAATTGCTTTATAGAAAGGAGTATATAATTAATGGAAAGAAGAGTAATGTATAGAAAACATATATAAAATTTAAAGAAACTTAAATCCCATTCACAATTTAAACAGCAGGCACAGCAGGCATGACGTGAATAGATAGGTGCAGCAGAAACAGCAGCTACAATTTTAAAGCCAGTTATTAAAGCTTTACTTGGAAATCGACCTGAAATTAAGCCACTGTCAGAAGAACTTTAAAAAAAAATTACAAAAAAGGTTTGATTGGATTAGGTAAAGAACAACATGAGAGAGCTGATGTAGAAGAAAAAAGATTGACCGAGGCACTTGTTGCAAGACAAGAAGCGCTAGATAGGCTAATCAATAATCCTCTGGAACTTGAACGAAGATTAGCAGAATTAACACCACAAGAAATTAGAAATATTATAAAACATTTAGTAAAAGAAATTAAAGTGGAGCAAACACAAGTTGGCGAGTTGAATGTAAGCTTCATGGTAGTTGGAGAGCAAAGACATTTTTTATAAAAAGCAAATGATGCGATAAGAGATGATGAATATAATAAATTTTTAGAGAAGGAAAGTATGAAAGATCTTGATTATATATATATATATATATATATATATATATATATATATATATATATATATATATAAATGGAGCGATGCAGAATATGACACATTAATTATTAAATTAAATGCAAACATGAAAGACGAAGCTACTGCTAAATATAAGTTGAACATTGTTATAAAAACAGATACTACGCTTCCACTTTATGATTGAATGAGATATGGTATTATTGCTTTTGTATTTGGAAAAACAGCACAAACCACTAGAACAAATCTTTTAGAAACGGGTTGTAATTTTGAAATATAATTCTTTCAAGTAATCGATACAATTCGTGGCAAAATGTAGAGAAGTAAAAGCAGGAACTAATGTTTGAAAATTCACATCATTTACCGAAATGATTGGCAGATTAAAGCTCTTCGTATCACCAAAAGAAGCTGAAATAATTGTTACTAAAATTAACAATGGCATTATTGACATGCTTATTAATTTGAGATCGAGAAATTTATTAACATCTGATGAAATCGAAACATTTCACCGAGACCTATTCCTATGGCCTAATTTTATAAAAACATAACAATAAATGCCATCAACATTATCACTAGACTCTGGCTTATCTGATAAAGTTAGCGCAAATTTTTCAGTAAAGTATATTCCGCCGATAGAACTAGATTGTGAAAAATAATATAAAATAGGACTTATATCATGCACTTGCTGGAATGCCATAACCAGCGTTAAAACTGGAGTAAATGATCATTGTACGCTTTTTTATATTGATCGACGTCCTCCACGACCTTTTACGTTTGTACTTTAAACATTACACAATGAGCCTACAACATAGTAGTAATAGATAACAAGGATTTTAGCCCAAACACTGTTTTTTTTTACCCCTACTGCTGTATGTATAAACTATCCCCCACCCCTTTTTTCAAAAAGTATTAGTAAAGTTTCTAACAACAACCCCCCTTCTCTGTTATTACAGTGTTAGGTAAAGAGTTATGTAAATGAATTATAACTTCATTGTACATCCTGTACATCCAGGTAAATTAACAAAATATATTTTACACAAACAACAGGTGTTCATCCCAACAGGTAAGCTTTTGTCCTATAGAGGTATACAGACAGGTATCTTATAGCCAGACAAAAACAACAGGTGTTAGAAGGTCATCCAGGTAAGCTCGTATTAGACTAACCAGACAAAAACAACGTGGGAAGGTCAAGATTCATCTAGAAGCTCTGTCATGCAGAGATGACGAATTTGTTTGAACAGCTCATGCGTGGAATGTTCACGAATTAGTCTAAAGAAGACAAGACATACGGGTTTTATCAGTCTACCGCAGATTTTCAACAGATAGCATTACCGTACAGGGTGAAAATTAAACTGCGCATTAGAACGTGGCGATTTCAGTTAACAAGACGGAAATTAAACTACGCATTAGAATGAATGTGAGAGGAAAGTTATATTATTTTATACCTCGTGACTAATGATTAATGTTTCAAATGTTGATATTAAAAATATGTCACTATCACGAATATAGATACTAAATTTTACTTAACCGCTCACACAGCGACGGGACTCAAACAAATCTTTCATTTCTGGCTTCTTCAGAATATATTTTTTGTCGATAAAATACAACTTTGACCGATCTAGATCAATTGTGAGTTTAGCATATTTTTGTTGGCTAATGGGGCTGTGAAAGTTTTTAAATTCAGCAGCAGTGAGGGTGAAACCTAAAAATTTTTGCCACAAAATTGATTAAAGCCTCAGAATGCCCAATAGAGCCTTCCTACGAAATCTCATATTTTAACCAAAAAAAAATAAAGACCCCATTTTACAAATGGAGCCTTGGCGATTTTGTCGTAAATATAGTCATAACCACCCTCAAATTGCTGCCAATAATTGCTATCATCTACGTCGCAAATATGTTGTCATAACCCTCCCTGCTGTTAAAAGGATTTCAGGGTTAATACAAATGATTTAACCGAATATTTGATCAAGTCCAATACGATATCGTGACCGAGGATCGTGTAAATTTATTGTTATAAATCCATGTGGGACTGACTGAGCATGACTAAAGTAATTTTTAAATCCATTGAAGTCCATATCGGAACACCATGTCTGCCAAATATTTCGTAGCGTATGTGTATCAACGCCGTTGAATACAGCAAGAATATTGCAGTTATCGCGAATCACTTTGGAATCTGAGTGTAGCGTTGAGTGACATATATCACGTCAGTGTTTTTATGCCTACCTCGTGAAAATATTCTAGCAGGGTTCTTTTGATTATCTAACATCACATCATCGTACACTACAAGATTGTTTATATCTCCATCGAGGTCATCTGCGCTCGGCGCATCATCAATATCTGTTAAAAAGTCGATTACACTTTCACCTTTAATTTCTGATGCATTCTCATTATAACCTTTTAGCACTTCATAGCACCGGTCATCATCTACGGATGGAGCAACTAAATATAATTTATCCCACTTCATAAATCGCATTATCAAATTAAGCAGCAATTGTGTTTTACCCGATCCAGATGGTCCGATTATAATGGCACGGACAGAATTCGGAAGCGCTGCGTGGTGTTTCACCGGTTCTCTTCTTTTAGTCGCTGAAAAATCAATTATATTCATAACGTTATATATAAAATATGGATCTATATTGTGTTAAATGTAAACAGTGTACTAGTACAAATGATGCGACGACGATTACAACTAAAAATAACAGATGGGCACTTACTGGTAAGTGTGTAACATGTGGTACAAAAAATTCGATTTATTTCTTTTAAAAAAGGCGACACGGAGGTGATATCGCAGCCAAATTGGGAAAACTCCCCGGAACCCCATGGGCAAAATACCCTGGAGACAAACATCTTCCAGGATATAACTACTGTGGTTCCGGAACGAGATTAGATCTCAGACTTGATGATCAAAATCAGCCCCGGCCTGGTGAGTATCCGATAAATGCTATTGATAAGGCATGTCATGCTCATGATGTTGCATATAAAAGCAATAATTTGCAACAAAGACATCTCGCGGATGTAAAATTAATTCATGAGTTAAATGCTATTCCCGATAAGTCATTCAAAGAAAAATTAGCTTCATGGTTGGTCAAATCAGCTATGAAAGGCAAATTGGTGTTAGGTGCTGGTAATTAAAACACTAGTGTTTTTATAGTATAGAATCTATTTATTATTCTCCGAAAGGATACTGGAGGGGTAAAGCAGCAATCAGTAAACTCGCTAACGCTGCAAAAGTGAAAAAATCCACTGCGAAAGATTGGTTATCCAAACAAGCTATATGGCAAATTTATCTACCACCGCCTAAACAAATTAATTATTCTCATTTTGATGTTACCGTACCCAATGAAGTTCATCAGGCTGATTTATTGTTTTTACCACATGACCATGGTTACAAATACGTGTTAACTGTAGTTGATTTTGCGAGTCGATTTAAACAAGCAGAACCATTGAAAACAAAGTCAGCTTCTGAAGTCGCTTCTGCATTTGAAAGGATTTATCGACGAGGTCCTCTAAGATGGCCAAATCCATTACAAGTTGATCCTGGCAAAAGTTTCAAGGTGCTGTTCTATCAACAATGAAAACTCATAATGTTACAATACGACGGGGACATACTGCGTTAAATCGTGATCAGGCAATTGTAGAACGATTTAATCGAACTCTTGCAGAATGGTTATTTGGATATCAATATGCAAAAGAATTTATCCAAGAAAAACGATCTCGTGAATGGGTCCAAAGGTTACCGAGTGTAGTTGCAGCGTTAAATAACGAGATTACTCGAACTATTAATATGAAACCAAATATTGCAATAAAAAAATATATACCCGAACAACCACAGCGGGTTAGCACTTAGCCACATCTCGGTGATGTTACTCTGAGATATTTATACGAACCAGGAGAACTTGAAGGTGGTAAAAGAAGAGCTACTGATCCTATATGGAGTGTTACTACGCATAAAATTTCAACCATAACTCGATCAACTGGTAGACCTCCAATCTACAGATTGGATTCAACTGCACCTCAGCGTGGTTTATTGTCATTCCGGACTATACTCAATACCGCGGTCTTAACTAGCTCCGTTACGTCTATTACACTCAAGACAGGTCAACATCACATTGTTTCTGACATGACCGAGACTGTTATTTTTTCTGTCTACGGTGAATTGTCGAGGGTCTTTATCCGAATACTGCCAGTGCATTATACAATTGCAACTGGCGCAATGATTATTCTGTTGTTCTTTTAATGCGATTATTACTTCAGCATCGATATCAAATTCTCGTTGGTTTTTTTGTCCTGCTGTTTGTAACCAGAGAGTTTTTTATTAATGATGCTAATATCAGTGCTATCATCGTTTGCTTTAAATCCATCATCGAAAACAACCCTTCGTAGTTGATTTATTCGTCGTACTCTGGACACTGCGAGATAGACTAAATTTGACCATTCAATGCGATTATCAACTATCCGTGATGGTCAATCCTTGTGACGAGTGTATTGTTGTTACATAATCAAGCGTCCATGGTGATTTATCAGCGCATAATGCATCTTCTACAGCATTGATATCAACTAGCACAATATCATTTAACACTAGAATCTGTTTCTCCGTCTGGCCTGGAATTTCAACTTCAATATTCTGCTTTCGTATATCCGATGGTCTATAACACAACGGTACTGGAAACGTTGGGAATTTTTTCTTGTGTAGCTCAAACAACTTTTTCTGAAGTGCGTCTCTGACTATCTTTCTACTTGCTACTACAAAATCATTTGGTCTCCATGTTTCCCAAAAATCATTCATAGGTGTTTCAGAAATTATTTCACGCACTACTTTACATTGAATTCTATCGGGTTGCAATCTAATTAGTTTTTTAAACTCACGTAACTTCTCATCGAGTGCTCTATAGTCAGTATCAATTTCTTCGTAATAATCAACAAATCCTTTTAACCAATTATGTGGACTTCTACCAACAAATGGTGGTGGTTGACCATGATCGCCGCACAATATAACTTTTGAATTATCTTGCAATAACCAATCAAGAAACATTTTTAATACATCTTCCAAAACAGTACATGCTTCATCCCAAATAATAACCGCAGGAATAAATTTCTCACCCATTCGCTCAGGACTCCAAGCATCGCCCTTGTATCGCAAAAAAACTATGATACGTGCAAGCTTCAACATTTCGTTGTTTTATCTCTCTCGCTAGTCTATGGGTTGGTGTGAGTACAATCATGAACGTTCTCTCTCGATATAATTCTATCACACGTGTTGTCTTTCCAGATCCACCACAACCGTTTAAATAAACTGTTTTATATCTACAAATTGGATCTGATATCAGTGGTGCTTTAGACATAGAAAATCCTTCAGAGTTTTCACTGATAGAATTATCGTTTTTCAGGTAACTGCTTTTAATCTCAACGTCTGCTGATTTAGAATAATCGCATTGTATTTCACGTTTAATTCGCCATGTTCCCCAAGTCTCTTCGCTATTAGTAAATTTAGTTACCTCTTTGATATATTTTTTATCGACATACATTGAATCAATTGCAACTCTAACTGCTATACTAGGAAACCTATTTATCATTGCAAATAAATTGATAGATGCATAACCCAGCATAGAAGCTCTCAAATGTAGATATGCATAGCTTTCTCCATCACTGTAAGTAACAATTCTACCTAACTTTGCTCTATTGGACAAGAAGGCTGTTTTACAATTTGCGTATCTATTTTTCTCTACTGCATCTTTAATAACGAAGTCGTATTCGGCATCATCTATAATCAATCGTGAGGATAGTCTTTTAAAGTTGAATTGATTTCCGCCTTGTGTAAATTTATCGATTATTCTTCGGCCGAGATCCTTTGCTTCACTATTTCGTTGATTAAATATCTTTTTTGACCATTCAATGATGTACTCCTCGTCAGCATCAATATGTTTTCTAGACTTATCGATTATACTATCAAGACATTCTGGTTCTGGTAACCAGACATTGGTTTGTTTTCGATATGAGATAATCGCTTCGCTGACAATCAACGCAACTAACATTTTACAATCAATCATATATCGCAATAACACTATTGGTAACCACATCCTTTCAGCCATGTGTCTACCAATCCAAACATAACAACACGGATGAAGTCCTTCAGCGAATTCAAATGATACTACGCGAGCAAAACCGGTCAAATCAAACTCAGGCAGTGGTCCATTAATAGCAACGCGAGTCATTTCATGTGTGGGATGTCCAAACTGTTTAAAATACTCACCAGCGAATCCATATCCTAGAAAACTTCCTGGATAACAGGCAACGATATCAACTGATATCATACTTTCACGATTGTACTTAACGTTCCCTAGACCGCCATGATAATATTCCAGACAGCTGGATTGAACATCCTGTAAAATCTCTTTTCGTGTTGGTTTCCAATTATTTTTCTTTTTTTGCAAAATGAGCTGCAACCGATGGAATTGTAAAACAATTTGTAAGTAACTGTTCGTAATCGTCGGATTTTCCATTAAAAACGCTAGCGTTTTCACTGAGACTTATTGCTAGATTTTTCATCCTATTATGTAGACTTTCAGTACGATATAATTCACCGTTAGGTCTCACAAATTGATTGAATTGACATTCTTCATCTTCAAAACTATGAAGTAGCCATACTGATACAAAGTCGTTTTTACACAAACTAGCAATAGCATCGAATAATCTTTCTTCAGTGAGAATACCATCCTTGGTGAATTCTTCTGGGATATACTTCACTGTTCTGTCTCGCGGGAATATTGTAACCGCGGATGTCCATGCGTGTTTGTTATGATCAATAATTTTGATTGGAGCTCCGTTTTTATTGTATTTCGATTCGTATAATACTTCGCCGGTTATCGTTGAAACGGTTATCGGAAATTTCAGCGACTTTTCCAATCTAGCTATATCGGAAATAGTTGCTCCGTTCTCTTTCACTGTTAGCTCCCATTGATTTATTTTTTACGTCTTAGATCGGTTAATTTATTCCCACTGAGTGCATTTGTAAAGTGTTCTATGGCACGTTCTGCCACACAATTGAGTGGTTTTTCCACTGACGTTGACTGTTTCATTGGTGCTAGTTTTTCAATGTCAGGTTTCTTATTTAACGGACACATCCAATAAACAAATGCTGTTTCAGGATACGCTTTTTCATAGTATGGTTTATCAATTCCAGTTAACAGCCCTGGTCTGGAATCACGGCTAACAATGACTGTTGTCCTATCTTTGAGAATTGGCTCAAATTTGTCCCGTATAATTAAATCGCCCGATTCTAAATTGATAATGAATTTTACTCTGAGAAAATACCGTTTATTGCCAAGTTGTGATAATATCATAGCTGCTGTTTCATCATTCATTCTAGCATCAACAACACCATCAATTTAAATGTTGACCAGGTGTGTGATGCGCCGTCCTGTTTAAACTCATTAACACAATCTCGTATTTTTATAATCAGACTTCTATTATTTATTCTCTCTTTTGGTACGTCTTCGAGGGTTCTATCAAGATTGAATTTAATATTTTTATAAGGCTTAATTGTCGATAATCTCTTGAATTCTTCATTCATATAAATAAGGCAAACATTTAAATAGAAAATGTTGTTTATAAATAATGAATCACTGCAAATGGCTTATGATTGGATCAGTAACCCCATACAATAAATCGTGTAGAGGTGAATTCTGTGGACATCACTTACAGAGCGTCAGAAATAATTCGACAGGCCCGGCCCCATGCAAAAATTGCGGGTGGGTGTGAGAGGAAAATCACAATTATGTATCAATTGTGGAGGTAAGCTGTTTAGAGAATTGAAACGTTATTATGATAAAGGAATAAAAAAAACGCTATCATTGACCCTAACCATGACTCTGTCAAAGACAAAATCATAAAAAACCCTCAAGACTACATTAATAGATTTATAAATAAAGCAAATGATGAATTAGACAAATAGTATTATTGTATATAAATGGAGCAAGAATTCAGACTTCACCCCAAACTTGTTAATTATGAAATATCTCGTAAAGGTGTTGTTAGACACTGTAAACTAAAGAAACTTTTGAATATGTTAATAATCAGGGATATTCGTGTTTTACTGCTGGAAGAAAGGTATATCTCTGTCATAGGGCAGTCTTTGAATGTTATATGGGACCGATTAAAGATAGCTGTGTTATTGATCACATTGATTCTAATATTCAAAATAATTCTCTTCAAAATTTGCAATGCATTTCTCAAAGTGATAATACAGGAAAGGGAAAGACAGGGACTTGTAAGTCAGTTGGAAAGAAACCAGTACAGTCATTTGATACAGCGACGAATGAAAAAAGAATTTTTCAATCAATGAATGCTGCAGGGAAATATTTTGGAATATGTTTGTCTCCAGGACGAAAAGTTGCTGAAGGGATTTATCAAACAGCTATCTCAAAGAAAAATGGACATAGAACAAAGTTTTCCTATTTACAAGATAACTCTCAATAGTGAGTTTTAATTATAAATATGCTATTTTAGTCATTTTTGCATGATTTTACAATTCAGACCAATTACCATAGGGTAAAGTAGTCGATTTTCTGTGTTATTTTCCATAGGAAAAACGCTAAAAGCGTTTCGCGTTAATATCATTTTATAAGCTATTATGTACATATATTTTTTTTTCCAATACTTGTTCGCAATATCCACGCATACATGTATTAAAAAAGTAAATGACAGTAGCTGGAACAGCCAAGGTCAGTAGCTGGAACAGCCACACAAAAAGGTAGTAAATATGGTTATTGTACCGAAACGCGCGCGTAACACAAGACACTAGGTCAAGGTTCTATTAATGGATTTTTTAAAAATTCCAATTACGCACGTTAACAGCTGTTTAGATTTTAGATGAAAATGAAATTACTTTGTAATTACAAATTAAAATAGATTGTATGTGAGGTCAAAATAGTAAAGCACATTACATGTAATTCAGTTTTTTAGTGTGGTAGCTACATGTAATAAAATTATCGATGACGCAGAAAAATATCATTCTCGAACCATTCAAGAAATAGCAGGTCCTGAATTGACAGGTTCCATGACAGAGTTATCTCGTCATGCAAATCCATTATTATTACGATTAAATAAACACGTAATATTATAGAAATTAATAAAAAGTTTGCTATTATTTAACAGTTGTATTTCTTGTTTTAATGTTTTATTTAAATATTTAGTTTCCATTGAAATTACTACACAATTTTCACTATGAAATGCTAGGAAAATAAATACACACTCGCTTATCGATACTGGCCTTATTATCACCTTATATATAGTATGAGCTGTATAAGTTTGGGGCTTTAAGCGAAGCCCAATATGCCAATCAAAACTACCCACGCCATTGTCATGGTGTGGTTGAATTTTTTTCAACTGCAACCATGGTTAATTTCTTGGGTTGCTTTTGATTGGTAGATTGGGTGTAGTAAGTCTGCCCCGTCGTTTCATGTTTGCATCGTCCTGTACTGTCCCTATCATACCATCCTATCATCTCATTGTATATAAAACCATCCCATATGTAATGTGCTGTCCCTAGTATATATAATATCATCCTATATAATCGCAATGTATATATACCATCCTATCATCTCATTGTATATATATATATCATCCTATATAATCGCATTGTATATATATATATATATATATATATATATATATATATATATATATATATATATATATATATATATATATATATATATATATATATATATAATCATCCTATCATATACCATCCTATATGTAATGTACTGTCCCTCCCACAACATATCTTCTGGGAGCTCTAATATAATCTTTATTACGTTAGAGCTTCCGCCGGAGATCTATGTTTGTGGCCATTGGGCTTATTTAATGCGAAGGCACTCAATGAGTTCCAAGAATGTGCTGTCCCCCCTCTGGGCCTCTTTGACGTCGTTTGGCGCGAAAGATATCCAAATGAGGGCTTCATGTTATATGTTACATGTTGTGTCAAACCGCTTATGGTTTCTGAGTCTAATACCCATATAGTCCGCCCTTAAACTCGATTGGTGGGTTAGGGTATTGTTTAAGTCTTTAATGTATGCTTAACTATCTGCCTATTAACTCAAAGGAGATGACCAAGCATTGTAGATGTCCCTTTTTTGTATGTCTGTTGTATATTAAGGGTTTAAATAATATTTTAAAAATAAAGAAAATACATTATTAATAATATTCAATAAATGGAATTTCAAGATATTACATCTATCATCACAGAAATATCAAATTTAAAAAATCAAGGAATCGTACTTTCTGAATTTTTAAATGAAGACAGACTTTTGAATGAATTTGAACAAATTGATATACAATTGAAACATGGAAGATATGTCCTATCTAAAATGTATTCACTGATAAAAATAATCCAAAAAGCGGTTAATGTTTCTTTGTATAACAATGATATTAATTTATTCATTCGGCTATTTAGTATAGTTGAAGCAATTAGAAAGAAACTAGGGGAACAGTACCAAGTTCGGTCAGAGATTGCTTTGAAAGTGAAATCTATAAGACGTTTGATTGATGAGTCTGGAAATGCAAGCATTGAAACCCACTGAAAATCCACAATTGAAAAAACGTTAGCATTTCCAATAATGACATCAGAATCATTAACTAACAGACTAACCCGCGAGAGGTTAGCATTACTGAAAAAGTTTATACCGATTCGAGATGACGTGCGAGATAAACTACAACTTAGACAGCAAGCGCAGACTGACTTTTCTATTGGGAGTGAACAGCTTTTTGCCCCTGTAACTAAAGCCACTAAAGATATGAAACTTGCAACAGAACGTGCTATATACGGCGACATCCCTAAAGAGGGAGCAGTACCTATTATTGATGTGCTGGGAAAGATTGTTACAGAGACTGAAAAGACTCAGGAGGGGATAAAACAGCTTTCAGGTGAGTTACAATCTCAGCGAGAAATACAACAAATGGGTAATATTGATACTGATGATAACCCCCCGTTAAAGGTGCTAGTGATTCTATTGAAAAAGGTTCCACTAAAAAAAGAGTTCCTTTTAGCGCGAAATTCACTGATGAAGCTATAGAAGAAATCAAACGAATTCAATTGCTGAAACCTGAAGACTACGCGTCATTTGGTGACTTCGCTATCAAAAGTTATTAAACAAGGGGGGAATTTTTAAAAAAAGAGTATAAAAAAAAACACAATAAAACGAAATGACTGGGTGGATTGGATATATAAAATTAATAAAGAAATCTCCGGCAATTTAAAAAAGGATACATTGGAGTACAGAGCTTTTAAAATGGGAGTTGATAGGTATGGTATACAACAACAACAGCAACATCGAAAAGAACAACAACAAGGTCGAGGACGAAGTCGAGGTCGAGGTCGAGGTCGAGGTCAACAATCTCCAGAAACTCAAAACGTTTTCGAATCAGCAAGTACTTCAGGAGAGGGTTATGGAAGTTCTCATCATGATTCTCATATATGTCCTAGTAATATCATTAATGATATATCACGACTTGAGGTTCTTATGGGAGATAAGCGAGCTGGGAATAACTCAGTCGAAATAACTAACGATATTTGATATTTGCAGACGATTATTACAAGGTGGGATAATTGATGTTCATACGTATCGAGAACTCTTGGATGAGTTAATGGACGGAATTTCAGGGGAATTTAGTGGTTATTATAGCGATTGAAATTTCTGAAATGCTTGCATTTAGAAATTACAAAGTTATTTCAAATAAGACGATAGTACACTATAATCACGATAAACCAACAAACGTGTATGTGGTAAACTCAAGATTGCCCGTCAATAGGGCATACTATGGAGACGGCCTTGGAAATACCATAGCGGGTTTATTCACAAGAATAGCCCCAAAAGTAGCACCAGTTGCTAAACAATTAGCGATGAAAGCCATTGATGTTATTTGTAATAAGGGAATTAACGCTGTTGGAGATCTTGCAGGAACGGCCTTTTCTACCGCAAAGAATAGAATAACGTCATTGGTGAAATTTAGATTCGGACGAAAACCACCACAAATGGTTTCAACACCGCTACCTTCAACAACAATGATGCCTGCAAATGTCAGTAAAGTGATAAATAACGCAGTGGAACAAAAACTAGCATCATTAGCAATGACTTCACCAGAGAGTAGTAATATAGCGGGAAGCGGTCTTGGAGGAAATCGTAAAAATTTCAGTCGAAAAAGAAAATGATAGCATTACTAGATTTAGAAAAACGATAGTGCTTTAGTATAAATGGCATTTAAAAAAATTGCTGATCCAGCGTTTGATATGGCAGCACCGGTAAATAAAGATGATTCTAAAATTAACTATCAGTATTATGCCTATCCTGCAAGAGAGCCTAATCAACGGGGGAGAGTTGAACTTCAAGTTCAAGATACAAGTAGATACTTTTTGCCGTGTGAGGCGTTTATTGAAGTAGAAGGAGAGCTTGTAACAAATGTTGCAGCTGATACACCATATGGGGATAACCAAAATATCCGAGTTGGTTTTGTAAATAATGGCATTATGGCGCTATTTAACAGTGCAAGATATATCATTGATGGAAAAGAAATTGAATCAAAAGAACAAGATGTTGATATTGCAACAACAATAATCGGACTTGCGAGATATTTTGATGATTATACAAGGTCGGCTGGTCCGTCTATGATGTTTGCTAAGGATACTTCTGATCATGCTGTCCATATTCAGTTTATTAAAGTACGAACTGCGAGAGATACTGCAGAAGCTAATCAAGAACTCGCAGCTAATCTAGACCGTGAAGATAGACCAGCCGCTGAATTCGACATTTTAAAAAGGGTCAATGATAATTTCAATCTAGGATTTGCAACACGAAAGGGAGCATTGAAAGGACAGCATCGACGGTTTTCATGTGCAAAACCGTTACATCACATATTCGGATTCTGTAGAAATGTCAGAAAAGTCATCTATGGAGCAAAGCATACAGTCGTGTTAGTGCGAAAGGAGAATGACAATGATGCAATCTGGCGTGCTGATGGTGTTGCTGATGGTAAAGTCATTTTAAATAAATTGATTCTATGGATTTTAGTCTTGACTCCATCAGTCGCAATAGAGCAACAATTACTATCGTTTATGGACACAGGTGGAAAATCATTGCTAAGTTGGCTAACAACAACGACTGATACGAAGCAGGATAATGTAAATGGCAAATGTACATGGCACTTAGCATCAAAACAAGGTGTTTCAGCTCCACGTCATATCTTTATAGCGTTACAGGATGCAAATCGAGTGAGTCGTCAATTATTTAGTCATATGATATTTGATAAATTAGGAGTAAGTGAAGTTTCGTTGAGAATAAACGGACAACAAGAGCCAGCAGAGATTGTACAGCTTGATTATGAAAACAACGACGTAGCACGTGTATATCATAGAATATTGGCGTTTATGGGTCGTGATCAAAATGTTGATACTGCTTTGCAAATATCGCAAATTGATTTTGAAAAACACTATCCGATTTATTACTTTTCATTGGGACATCTTGACATGATGAGACAATCTGTTGTTGTTATATACTTCCAAACTCGGGTACAACGCCCTGCTGGTATAGCTGATTATAGAGCAGTTGCTGTCATTCTCAGTGATAAATCAATGTTGTTAGAAGGAATTGGCGGACGAATGAGACTTATTGATGCACCAGTGGAAAACATGTAGTTAGGATTTTCACAATAAGATCAATTAAAAGTGTAAATTACGTTTTAGAATAGAATCACATATAGTATTGCTAATGTCCAGTTGACTGATGGTCAGGTCAAGAAATTGAAATCAAAGTCGGCTAAAGAATGTGGAACCACAATAACGCTGAAACCCACTCAAATGTCCGGTGGTGCGCATAAATTATCATTGACAGGTCGTCAAATAAAACATTTCAATGATGCGCTAAAGAACAAACGAGGAGTTCAAATTGATTTTTCAAAAGCAGCAATCGCCAGTATGATAAAATCAGATGGTATATTCCCGCTGTTAGCTGCTATTACAGCATTGATTGCAGCGGCTGCCCCAGCGGTTGCGAAGGCGGCAGCGTTAGGAGCCGTTGGTACTGCTGCATTAATGGTCCTGAAAAAAGCTACTGGGAATGGCTATAAAATAAAGGGAAAAGGTCTAAGACTACCAGGAACCCCACACAATTGGTACAAGGGCACGGGCCTAAGAATATCAGGAACGGCTTATTAGTGGAAAAATCCCTTGGATTTTCACCAATGTCCAATTTTGATTTAATTGATGCTGTAAAATCGTTATCAATAAAAAAACTTTAGATGAAGTTTTCATGAGAGATCAATTACCGTCAAAACCAATGAAAAATGAAACGGGTATTATCAATCTTGATAACAGCAGCGGAGAAGGAACTCATTGGGTCGCATATGCAATTGATCCACGTGGAATTGTCTATTTTGATTCATATGGATTAGCTCCACCATATGAATATATGCGGTATGTATCTATAATAACAAAGCCATCGTTGGCTCCAATTTGTTATTCCACGCTACCAACACAACGGTTAAATGATCCACCGATATGCGGTCGTGAAGTATTAAACGTCCTTGCAGAGATATCTAGATTTCCAAGGAAACCACCACAAGTTGCAAGAAAATTAATAAGAAAACTAATTAACAAACAAGGCAAATTAAATATGCATTACTATATGTTTAATGAGTTTTTAATAGGAATTCTAAAAGCCTCTAAATTTGTCCTCTTTAAAGTCTTTTAGATGTTATCAGAGTATTATAACGAGTAGTGTACCAGACTTTTTTATTACATTTAAGAAAGCATCGAGTGCATTTCACTTTCAATTTCCTACCAAGCGAATCCGCTGAATGCTCACTAGGATGTGGTTCATTCAGTATAGCCATAAAGAATTCTTTCCTTACCTTTTTATTTAATGCGTCGTCATATAGCACAGACCACTTCTGGCCCGCAGGCCGTAGTTTCAACATACCTGATTTAATATAACTTCTACATAAGCAGTATAAACATAGTAACAGTCTCCGAAAGTAGTTCTAAATGATGACCATATTTGTTGGTTGTCGTTGGTTGATATTAGACGCTGTTTGAGACGGATAGATAATAAAACTGTATCTTGATGACTTAATACATCTACTGTGCAGATAAATTTACCTATCCAGCCATCCTGTTTTTAGACTCGGTCTTTAAGTTCTTTTTGTAGGCACTCAGAAACTACAGATACCAAAACAGTTAAAACTCATGAGATATCAAAATATATTATTTAATATAACACCAAATTATTTATTACATTTAAGGACTTGACTTTTACATCACGACAGTAAGAATTCTTATTATTCTTACATTATTCTTATTGTAAATTCTTATTATTCTTACATTATTCTTATTGTAAATTCTTATTCTTACATTTTTCTTATTGTAAATTCGAATACTGGTTATACCATTGAATTTTGTTAAATCTTAAAGAGCTGTTTGCTATTTGAATTTTTTAATGGAGTATGTTTTGCCAATTCTTCACAACAGCTAGGGACGTAAATATGAAGCAAACTGACGCTGTTTCTTTTCAATATTGTATGTGACATACCGTACACTGTTTAATTTGGTAATTCATTTTTACTATAAAAGTATCAGCCCTCGATGTCAAGACGAAATATTTCTTTAACATACGTGATCTAGACGACGTCTTTCACGTCCGCATGACAAATTCCAGACTGTAAGCACTGAAGTCGACGTCCTTTTTAGCCAGCAGGATAATTGCCAGGCATTGCCATGATTAGGTAGATACCATGACACTTGGCAATACAACGCTGTCGTAATGGCATCATGCTAAAGAAGTATTAAAATGTCGGTGCTTTATCATGATAAGATATTTAAATTTGACGATATATTTACTAGCAATGTTTTTTTTTTTGTTGCAAGACAACTGTTTGGCAAAACGAACTTATCAATTTGTCACCATATCAACACAATTTATGTAAATACGTTGCAGTTGATACAGTGTTTTGTTGACGTTTTGTTGCCGTTAAGAAAGACGCCGTCTTGATCAAGTATTCTCTAGAGATACATCGTCATTACCACGAAGCTTTAGATCTCAGAAAAAGCTCTAAACTATACGGTAGATTCACGTATAAATATCTCAAAGTTTGGTACCAAACGCAAACACGTCAATTTTTTTTTAAGAAACGCTTCGCTTTATACATAATATGTAAACAAACTCATTGACATCCAGTTTTGACATTTTCGAAACCTTATTCATCTCTCTTTGTGGTTAGTAACTCGTCTATAAAAATAAAGCATTGACAATAAGACTGCAGAGGAAAGTAGACGCCATACTACAATTAAACAACTTACGCATGTAAATTAATCGTCATAAATGCAAAAGCATTTAAGCACATTCCATTTTCTATCCATCCTGTTGGCTTAATAAAACATCAGTATCTTGAGTCTATTGATTTAAATATGTTATTATTCTATTTAAAAAAAAATTGTTATAATAATTTTGTTTTATTGCAAGTTTTGTTATTATATATATATATATATATATATATATATATATATATATATATATATATATATATATATATATATATATATATATATATATATATATATATATATATACAGAGAGAGAGTATTTGTTTATTTACATTTCAAAAAAGAAATGTGTACATTTGTCATTTTTTTCTTTTCTTTTAGTTGGATGGGTGAAAAATGTATTATGTTTCCTCTTGCAATTTTTTAAGCTTTGTTATTACAGTTATTGGATAATTTCTAAAATTTCCAGATGTTTTGAGTCTTCTCTAAATTACTTTCAATATCGGATGTTTAGTTTTACGATTAGTCTCTGCTATTTAAAACGAAATTAACCCTCTTTTAGTATGAGCCTTAGTTCTTTGCCATCTTAGTAATGTGAGTATATTAATAAAATATTCCGCGGGGTGTTTTTGTCTCCAGTGAATTCCGTTCTGTTTCGGACTTTTATTTCATTATGTGTTGGTTCACTCGATTATAGCTATTTATAAACATCATCACAATCTATTCAACTTAAACTGCTAAAAAGTCTCCAGATTTGCTAATGGTTGGGGTTTAACAGCCAAAAAACTGTTGTCATAATAGCCTTAATTACTAGTAATACGACTCTATGGTCTTAAACAAAGTAAGAAAAAAAAAAAAGAAAACCAAATACTTTTTTTTTCACAAAATGCAACTTGAATGTCCAATAAAAATAACTTCCCGTATTGAGATTTAAATTCCACATGATCCTGTCATTTCTAACATAAATCATAATGATTAAAGGTCTGCATAAACATAAGTGGTATTCAAAAATAAATCCAACGCTAAAAGTGTTGATGTGATAGTAAAAACCTGAATAGTAACGATGTGTCAAATATGTTGTTATATCAAAATAATAATATCCATAAATATAGATTTGTTTGAATTTCTGTAAATAAAGGTCTCTTTTCCAAAAGTATTAGTTTATCACTTCGTTTTTCTAGTTAATAAATAACTTGAATATATAAACTCCAGCCGAAGCTAAATACTAGACACAAAATATAAAACTGATTTTTACTTCTCATTCCAGGAATAAATAAGTTTTCCAGTAAACAACATCTTATACCCATCTACCTGACCTAGCTAACGATGCATATAACCTAATAGAAAATTTCATCCTGGAAGATTTTAAATGTGTACAAGATAAAATCTTAGTTATAACTTGGAGGTCTGTTCCTACAATTATAATAAAGAATACGTTAGACACAGGGTCCTTGACACAGACCAATATATTAAGATACCCCATCAGAGCCGTAAAAGTCAATTATGGGTACTATTCCCAGTAACAAAAATTGTTTCATGGAAATATAGACCTCATCACAACCACCACACCACACCTCTACTGCCTCCACCATCACCACAAAACATGGTTGTTTGGGTAGTTGATGCGCCATTGGATTGTCATCATGTGGGCTACATCACCCTAATATAAAATTCTCTTAGATTTCCAAAGTGACCCAAAATGATATACATGTAATCCCATTAGGAACCTAAAATGCCTCCAGTGTTAAATTGCCATCCCAAGGCCATCCGCTCCACATACCGTTCACAATGTTAACTTCAACTTTGTCCCCATGCCTTTTCACGAAAAAAAAAAAAGAGAGAGAGAGTGAGAGACAGACAGACAGACAGACAGACAGACGAGAGACAGACAGACAGACAGACAGAGCATGATCTACAAGTTTTCAGTAACTTCGAGGGACACAACTCGTAGACAAAGATATATCTTCAACTCAATACGCCTAGAGCAGTTATGTCTCTTTAAGGCATTGCAATGCAGATTACAAAACCGATTTTTGCATGAATTTTAACTGCAGATCAAGTATGACATACATCTGACTGTTATTAGATGATGAAAGTTCTTCTGGTTTATAATGTCTATGTCACAAGGGAATTAGTCTATGATTACTGACACGTACAGTAAGAATGATTTTTTGTTCGAAATTTGCACGACCTCAGAATTTTAAATTGTCGTTAAAGATATTATCAATGGGGCATTTGGATTTATATTATTGATATATGTCAAACCCTTCTAAACCCCTGAATTTACCCTTTAATAACACGAGAGTGTAAATTACAGTCGTGGTCCAATAGTAAGCCTACTCCTGTGGTGAGCTTCATGTGGTGTTACTACAGATATGCTATATACAGGCCAAGGCAACGTCAAATATGTCGGCAGACTGATCAATACACTTACAAATATGTAAACCATTATTCGCTCTATACTACCTATATTTAATTTAGGTTTCTAAGGGTTGTTATTGCCGGGGGCAGATGTTGCAGATAAGCACCCACTTCCCCTGGAAATCTCCCAATGGCTTGCGCCTGAGAGAGCCTCTGACAACCAAATCCAGCTCCAGGCCTTAACGAGTGGCTTAACTATTAAGCCCTTAGGAACCGTTTAAACTGATTGGAGAAGGGATCACAGGCAAGCTTCTGACGCCTCAAAACCGGATACTTCTGGCAGATGGGGCCCGTTAACCTTGGGTCGTAGCCCGTCTAGGAGAAGGTAAACTCTGACTTCAAACCTTCGATGCCTTGAGACTATACCAACTCATGTGAAAGGCTAAGGGAGCAAACCCCAACAGAAGATCCATAACACCCTGCATAGGCTCCCGCCCTGGAGAGGACACTGCAGCTTCGCCTCACAGTGTCGACACCACACGGTAACCAACAGTTACCGGTTATAAGTTACCGCTCGATTGGCGCAAAGAGCAGAGTCAAATGCCAGGGTTTGCTTCCAACGATGGGAGAGATCAACAGGTATCATTGGACAGCTATAACCCACCTCAAGCTGGGCAGCCACCATAAGGTGCCATCCCGCCACAGCTTGCCTGCCTTGCTGGGTGCGTAGGGCTTCAGCAATGCAATTAATAGTGCACTAGGAAATAACAAAAGAAAAGCAACAAGGATTATTAAAAATTCTGACGAAGATTGGATGCCCACAAAAGCTTATGAGTATGGTCCAGTCCTTCCATGACGACATGAAAGGCACTGTGCAGTATGATGGTTCATCATCTGACCCATTCAACGTCCTAAGCGAAGTGAAAAAGGCTGTGTCCTTGCCCCCACGCTTTTCGGCATCTTTTTCGCTGTCCTGCTTAATTACCCCTTCGGGTCGTCCACATAACCGATCTAACTGCACATGCGAACAGACGGCAGGTTGTTCAACCTGGCACGACTGAAGGCAAAGAGGAAGGTAAGAGAAGCAACCATTAGTGACATGCTTTTTTCAGACGAGGTTGCTCTCGCCACTCACACAGAAGCTGAACTACAACGTCTGACTAACAACTTTGCTAAAGCATGCGGTTAATTCAGGTTGACCATCAGCCTAAAGAAAACCAACGTTATGGCTCAGGACGCATATCCTCCCAGCATCATCATCAACAACGACAAACTTGAAGTAGTTCACGTAATTTGGCTCTATTATCAGCAACAACCTCTCACTCAAAACTGAGCTCAACAAGTGGATTAGAAAGGCGCCAACAACTCTCTCTAGTTTGCTGCAGAGAGTTTGAAACAACAGCATGCTGACCTTGAACACTAAGATCTCCGTGTACCGTGCCTGTGTGTTAAGCAGTCTCCTGTACGCCAGCGAAACTTTGACCCTGTACGCCTTTTAGTAGATATGATTGAGCTTAGTTCGTATGCGATGTCTCCGACGCATACTTGGGATAACCTGGAGTGATCGTGTGACAAACAACGAATTGCTTGAACGTGCCAAGATTCCCAGGATGGTCACACTTCTCCGCTAACATCGCATCAGATGGCTGGGCCATGTACGTTGGAAGGAAGATGGACTGATATTCAACGATATTCTTTATTCTAACCTTGCCCTTGGCAGAAGATCGATCGTATGGCCTCATCTCCGTTTCAATGATGTCTGCAAGTACGACATGAAAGCCCTTGTGATCGATGTCAACAGTTTTAAACAAGTCCAGCTGGCGACATGCTCTAATCACTGGTCTGAATGCCGGCCAGGACAAGCTACGACTGCTCGCTGATGAAAAACGATCTCAGAGAAAGATGAAGCAGCTCCAACCCAGACCAGACTTAACCTTCAAGTGCAGCAACTACAGCAAGGATTGCAACTCCCGCGTAGGGCTTCATAGTCACAGAAGACGCTGCACAGCTACCAACCGGGATACTTCTCATTGGCGCAATTCCATCGTCTCTCGAGACTAACGGATGTCAACAAGAATATAATTTACCTTTTTTTGGTCACTAGTTCCACGATCGGTTTTGGATGTGTGTTCCAAGTCTTTTTTACTTCTACCAGCTCAATTTCTAATTCAGCCACGCTTATTGTTTTATTATCAATATCCATTGGATAGAGTTTATTAATCGTACTGAGACTACTTTGTGTTGTCACGAGAAATTCCGAATAGGCACACATTCGTGAATGTAATTGGCCATAGAACACAATTTTACGATATATTATCTAAATTTATTGCTCAGTACTGAACATTCCACTGTGTGACAATACATACAAATCATATGCTATCCAAAATACCTTCAAAGATGACTTCAGGGTGAATGTCTTGTCAAAGGCTGACCTGCATTATTTTAAATGCTTGACAGTCAACAAGCCAAAGTGCAATGGAACAAATTTCACTTCCGAATCATCACCAAGAATGTATTACTCACTGTACTCTGTCGCCGAAACACACACAGACAACCAGACCATAAGCTCATATTCTAAAGAATAAACAATTACCTTTAAGTCCATATCAATAATGCCTAAATCTAACTCGCATATCACCACTAAACGGAGATAGAACAAAATGCTCTTAAATATACTGGGGCTACATTCGTGAGCACTGAACCGAAGCTTTTAATTTCAACCTGATACCAATCGTATGGAACCACCATTTGAACCAGTAACTGCTGATATGGCTCCAATGAGAATTCCGATTGGTGTTCATCAGTCGAGATTCCTTCCACACCAAGGCCAACAGTGATTGCTGTGCCAATTCCGCACATGTCGTCTACAAACACTCACATATATTTATCAAGCCATACGGTTATCATGGTGATTTCATCTTGCAATTGTTGTCCGATTATTGTTTCACGTCGGTAACTTCGGGGTTTACATGACTCTCCTATTGATAGTTGAATAATAATGTAGCATAAGTGCTCGAAAATCTTGCCTTGATCAAGTGCAACACACACTCACTTACTTCAACTAATTATTCATTTTTACTGGTACAATTGTCATATTGTACATAAAAATATAAGCTTGAGGAATATGTGTCTCGTTGTGCGTTTGCCAAAAATTGCGTTCGTATAGAAACAAACCAGTTGCTCCATTAAGTGGTGTATACAATGATCGTCATCGTATTTCACCAAACACTGCTAAGTGGGCAAGTACGTCCATTGTAAATAACAGTTATAATTTTTTTTTTGGCCGAGTCAATGATAATGCAACATGATCCACGGGAAACATAAAGGAGTGAACTCCAATGCGTCTTTGTACAAACATTTTCTGAGCGATCCCTAAGCGTTTTCGTACCATGGTTTCTATTGGTACAAATTTTGGCGCATTGAAAGTAATACAAAAAATGAAGCCAACAAGCTTTGTAAATATTAACAAAAAATAATTTATTTATCTACACCAAACACAGTAAAATATATTAAAAGGGGTATCAGGACATCTCCCCACTGGACATTTTCCACCGGACTTCTACTTTCCAGACCTCTCTCTCTCTCTCTCTCTCTCTCTCTCTCTCTCTCTCTCTCTCTCTCTCTCTCTCTCTCTCTCTCTCTCTCTCTCTCTCTCTCTCTCACACACACACACACACACGCACACACATAATCATGGATCTTAACAACCAAAGAAGTACAAAGACTATTCTTCCAGAATTGCAAACATAGTCACCGACTTCAACAATATTGACATCATGGAATACTTAAAAGCAATTGATTACAACATTAACATTTAAACAATACGTTTATTAATATGTGAAAATGTTAACTTTTTAACACTTACTATTGAAATTTATTTCAAATAACCTTTTTCTTTTAACATACCTTAATATATGTTTTATATTTTATTGGTAAAATGTCATATTAAATGAATTAAGTTTTAAGATCATCGGGGGAAATGACAGCGTGGAAAAGTCCTATAAGATGGAGAAGTCAATGGGGGAAATATCGGGGGGGGGGGCATCGGGGGGGGGTCATAGGGAAGATGTCCTAGACTCTTATAAAAGACTTACAGTTTGTGAATATAATCCAAAAACAACATTCCTAGAATTAAAACACATATCAAATCACTAAAATGTCCTAAATAAATCAAAGTTCTAATCACGGCGAAGTTCAAGGATGATGTATTTTCCAGAGAATATAAATTATTGTTGAATTAAAACAATCTTTAAATCGGCACAAAATAAAATACTTCTGATCTCTTGAAGGTACTTTTACTTTTACGACTGAATTATAAAGACAGTGGTATTAAGTATTCAAACCCACTAAAACATCATTTAGATACTTATGATAGGCCGCATTGATCACTATACACAAGGTACTATATACATGCGTCAGGATAGTCTTATTTAGGATACAATAATTTAAAAACAAACGTTGATGACACAAGGTGATCACGCAAGTAATGCATTATAATTTATATGCATGATACTGACCAATCATTTGAACCTTATTTAACCAAATGTCTGAACGAAATCAGCTAAAAAAATAATGCCACTGAAATACTTTTCAGTTCTGTACAGAATGTATTTTTTTTTAAAAAAAATATCGAATTCCGTGAAAATAATCATTACAATAAATCGTAATGAAACAAAATTAAAATAAAAAGAATTTTAAAACTAACACACAAGCAATTTAATTACATATTCGTAGCAATTGTTTGACTGAGCTAAAAGTATTGTTTTTAAGCTAGCTTGGATTTGGTATTGGCACATTAGATTTGTCCGAACTTTTGATATATATCTGACTGTTAGCACGATTATATATTAGAATATACAAGAGTTTGCTAACACAATTACCTCAGATATGAATCCGCAAATGGAACAAAGTCAATATTATGACGGCATCACTTGTCAGCCGAACAGACGTTCCGTTGTTATATTCCAGGAACCCATCATCGTGGTCAGAATACATCACATAAAATAAATAGTAAATCTAATCTTAACAACAAACACCATGTGTCTCTATCACTTTGTCCTTATAATTCCTAAACGAGGCTGCACCGTTTTTAAACTTTAAATCAGTTGTTATCAGATTCGGATCTAAATATAGAATTTTGTTGATGTAATATTTCAAAATGATCTCGTTGCAATAAATGTACTTGTTCTACTAAATAAATAAAAAAGATTTTCATATGATAGTGGAGGAGTACATAATATAGAAAAAATATTCAGATCTATCTGCAACAATTTTAAAGTCATAACTTGGTTAAAAGCTATCGATAATTACGTTTTCATGATAAATATCTCTTATCAATTCATCGGTTATCCTTATAAGTGCCACCCACGATCGTGATATCAGTTTATTTTGTACCCAGTAATTGTTTTGTCGAATCCTCGTTCTCCTCCACCTCATCCTCCTCCTCATCATCAACATCAGCATCGACGATCAGTTGAAATACGATTTCCATTCATGATAGGATCTCCATACCTTTCAATGCTAGATTTTCTAGCTTTTTATTTCGTATTTGCCAGCTTCTTTGATAACTTTGAGATCAGATTTCAATCAGGTTCTTTGCATGGCGATTTTCAGCCTCAACTAATATATTGAATGTCCAATTTAGATGTTCGTAGTTTCCCAGCTTGATCTTGAAAACGCGCAAGCTCGACTGGCTCAAAATCAGTAGTAACCCGATAGATAACTTTAATTAAATCCGGTATGGTGGTGAACAATCTTTGTAAATTCTGTGAATGTTAATAAAAGGCATTTCATATAATAAGTGTATTATCTATGCCATAAGGTAACATCAACACGCAGTAACATCAACACGCTGAAACCGGTGCAACTGAATGTGCGCAAAGTTTCAGTAACATCAGGTTTACATATTGGCTACACCAACGGACTTTAAAGCGGTAGAGTGGAATAGCATAATGGCTATACACAGCGTCAAGTGACATAATTCAACAACTTCAAGTTGCGCTACAAGTCCGACAGGGTGAAAATACAAGAGATGACTGGGCACCATAGCCTATGAAACTCAGTGTGTCCTATGATATATTGTCAAATCTAGTTTGACAGTATCGGTTTCTCACACTCTGTGAATGATAGGCGCAAGTTCATTTCGTATAAAGACACCAAAACGTGTTTGACCTACATTGCCATAACGAGTGAATAGAGACTGGTTACTGGGCGAGTGTCATTCTGAGAGTTGTACCGTGTAGTAGAATACCTTTGCTTGTGGCTATTCTGCGAATTATTGCAAGTAACAGGAGACCTTTTCCGTTGTTTTATTTATTTACGAGACGCTTTACGGCCTCCAACTGAATATTCCAAAACCATCCCGGTTGCTGTCTACACGGCCTTAGGCGCAGCTACATTTTCAGCTGCAGGAGCCTCACTAGCTAACAACGATGGAATAACTACGAGGAATTAAAATATATCCCAGGCCATTTATATTTCTGCCACCTCAGACTTTGATAATCATTGTTTTGTTACTTTGGTCTTTTGTATTAGGCCAATTAGCCTGTGTTCGGGTCTGCCAAATGGAGTCATCTTCTTTTCCATTTGTTGGAGAAATCCTCACTGTGACCACAGTCGTTTCGTATTGTGCTTCGCATTTTTGAAAGTTGGGTTGGATTAGGGCCAACCTAAGTTAGTGATATGACTTTGCCATTTGAAACTGGAACAGGTCTAGTTACTATGTTAATATTATATCACTTTTATAGGCACACAATTGACAATCATTGAACCACTCGTGCCCTCCAGCAGCAGAGTCCTGTCAAAGAAGGTCACAACAAAACATTTTCAGCAGGATCAACACACACACACACACACACACACACACACACACATTCATATAATACATGTCAGCCACTTGCTTACTGAACAACTTCAAGTGTTCCAATTAAAACTAATATATCGTGCATGACGCACGAAACACATGTTGAGAAATGTGGTGACATATATCAATGTGCGGATGCCGATGCATGAACAGCCATGCACGTACACGTACAACTTGATTGTCCGAGAAGTAAAGCGAAACATCATCAATGGCTTCCTTATGACTGTTAAACCACTGAAACTTCAGTCATTTATAGATATCATGTTGCTACTATTTTTTTTCAATATCGCCAATATGTGGTGTGCGCGAAAATGACAACACTGACACGGTTCCAGACTTTAATGTTGACAATTCAACTATACCAACAGAGACACATCCATCTATCCAAATGCGTAGTTTGGTATGAATTAAAGAAGCAATTTGAATGCAATGGATCAACTATCCTAGTGAAAAGTATATATCTGGGTACACAACTGTTCACTTGGTACACGACTCGATATACGACCTGATTCACACAATCACCTGGAACTTAGAGAGCTCCCTATAAATTGCGTTGTTGGCATGCATGTTGCCGATATGGCTTTGATTATAAAACGTCAAATAATATCCGTGCACGAAAACGTGCTGATAATAATATCATCCATGACTTCAATTCTATTAATCTTGTACTCAAAGAACTAGTAGTCAGGTGAGTCGGCAAAGAAGGTATAGAGCTTAAAATTGCACTTGGAGGTAAACATCTCTGACATAAAACAAGCAAGAAAACATATATAGTTTATGAGGACTTTATTTAAAATAAGCAGATATTGAAACGTTTGTAAGCATAGAACTATTACTCATGAGATTTGCCGAGCAATCATTGGCTAATATAGCGTTGTAAGAAATTGAAATACCTACATCAAAGATTTTCCGTGGTTGACTTAATGTTAGATCACCTAAATGGCTGACCATTCGTTTCTTCCATATGATTAGATAAGTAAAAGATAGTCTTTTGAGCAAATGTATATTAGTACGCATAAACTAATGGTAGATGTCGACTTAATGGTAGATCTTGCTTGAAAATATGGCCGAGACGTCGCCGTCAAATCATTGAGCAAATGTTGCATATGCGCATACACGTATGTTTGCAGGACTACAACTATTGCAAGTAGTTTTAGGCAAGTTATTTCGCGCATGTGTTGATATACAATGTGACCAGGTTATTATTGAGCGATTTACACTTGCAGAACGGTTATTCGGTCATCAGTACGGACAGGTATTGCTAATAAGGTCTTAGGGCGTTCAATTAAGCGAGCGGCTAAAACGGCTTTCGTACCTCAAGCAAGCAATAAATAATATGATGAGAACCACAACTGCGTTAAAGTCTGCTGACACATTTCGTTGTAGAAACAATCATGTGCATTAAATTTATAGTGATTTAACAACCACTTGGTGCAACGATACACAACCTTGCGATGTTGCTATTTGTGTATGAAAGTGTTTCAAATAAATGTCATTCTTGATATCCTTTGCAACAACAAAAGGCGGAACTCCTTGTGTTTTTGCGATGCTTTTTCCTGATATATCAATGGAACAGTCGAGTACATTTATAATGCAATCCAACATATTATTGGACTGGCATGCCTGAACATTCATCTTTGGACTTGCAAACAAATTTTTTGGGTTGCTATACAGAGAATTATCTTTTGGTTACTCGATGATGTCACACTCAGTTACTAAATCAGTTACCAAATTTGGTTCAGCTATATCCGCGTTATGAGTTATGATCATCATCAGAAACAAGTCTGAGCACGTCTTCAAGATGCCACCTGACCGCAGCTTGATCTTGTTGTAGTAAGATTTGGATATGATCAGTTTAGATAAGTCCAACATAGACTAGCCAGATTAGATGGGCTTTGCGAATTTTATCTCAGCTTTCTTGCTATGAACGGTTGCAACTCCGCCGTTAAATATTTTGCTTAAATTAAATAGGTAAAGTTTGTCTTGCTCCCTAACATGGACGAGATCAACATAGATTCGCCTTCGAACCCTCTCCGTGGTTTTATCAATTCAGTAGTGTTCATCGGTTTAAAAGGTCTTTAACAAACTCGTTTGGCTTTCGTGCACTGATCCGCGTTCATTTGTATATACTACGCCATTAGGTCCTGCTGGCAATATCCAATCGCACTGTGTGCTTCGCTTATACGCATTCCTGATCGCAAATACAACTATAGATTTTATACGTGGACTACATAGTTCATTTTTGTGTCAAGATTTTAAACATGTTTGGTGCATTCTCTAAACTTGTGTTTGACTTCGTCCACAATCGCACGCTGATCCTGGGATAACCACCCAGGAGTTTATACCAACGCTTCTTGAGCCATCGAATAATTGTTATAGGTATGATGAAGCTCATGAAGATCAACTTGAGAGAAAGATCAATTGTCCTTATTGCTGACGTACTCATGTAGGTGTAAGTGACCATGTGTTGGGCATCAATCCATTCAAATCCATGACTGTGAATGTAAAGGTACAGTGTCAGCATTTGAGACAGTATGAAAGTAACCCTCCACGTTTTGTTTTTTTTTTGCAAGATCGTATCTGTGGCTCACATACACGTCTTATACGTCAAACAAAGACATATTGAGTACTGTCATTACTTAGTTATAGTTCTACTTTTATCTTTGATAGCAATGCACTTCAAGTTATTCTCGAAAATAGTGTTTGGAGTCAAGTTTATAAACACACGTAGCAGTATCACAAAACTTCACAAGCACATTCGTTAGTAACAAGACATAAGTTCGGAAATACTGATCTCAATGATCTAGATTCTGACCAACAAGAGCGGAGCAGACATTGTTTGCAACTTTGACGGAAATATCTTCACGAAACATGGACTGCCTCAGTTGGTGGTAATAGAGGTTCGGCAAACTTTTTCAACAGTTCGAGTACTTATATGAATATACTCGTTTGCCTCTGAGTAAACTTAATGTTCAGTTATAGACACCACATTTTGACTATTAATTTGAATTTATATTTACCATTTGATGTAAGATATTTTATCCAGGATGGAATTGATAAACTACAGTGAGTCAATAAACTGCAGTTGCCCGAGTCTAATTGTTATTATGTTTCGAATAACACTATATTGGTGCATTTGATGGCATTGCTGTTTATCATTTGTTGTTAGCCTCCAAACAATGACAAAGTGATGATGCTAGGTTCTGATATCAAAGTCTGGTGTGGTTTCTCACTGACTCTGTCACAACAAAAGTTGTCTGGCAAGTAAGTGGTGTTTGCTACAACAAATACACGTAACATCTGATTGTAAACCCTGTACCCTTGTGGTTGTTGTGCTAGAACTTCATTAGGAAAAAACGTTTATCTAACTATATTGATAATTATTAATAAGAACAAATCAAGACTGAACCGCACGCGTTTCACCATGAGTAATTGAATTGGTTCCATGCCTTTATTGCAAGTAAACATATTGACGGCGTTTTATCGAGTGAGCCTTTCAAACTTAACTTATATTTCTAATCTGTACAGGAAATTAATTTTTCCATACTTACGTTCGCCTAGGTATTGTTTGAATTTTTGACGCTGATCTGCAATATCGATCGTGGATATAATGCTGATAAGATTACTCATTCAAAACATAGGATATCATCGTGATAATTTTATTATTGATCGCGGTGATCGTAAATTGGTGTTAGTAACGTGACCAGCGAAAACGTTCATACGGGTAAACATGAAGCTGGATTTCCAAGCATAATAAAAACATCAAACCTGAACCTCATTTGGAGTATTTGTCAAACTAATCAAAAAGCTTTGCATAAGCATTATCTATTTCAATATTAATCGCCTTAGTGTCTTTATGTTTCAAGACTACACAAGCATCACTGTTGAAACCATGTCCGTGATGCTATCCTTGGTGTAAAGCTATTTTTCATTACATGAACAGACATGGTAAATTCCACATTTGAGAATAATGCGTGTCTTAAATTCCGAAATTCCGAAGGCATCTCTCTCTCTCTCTCTCTCTCTCTCTCTCTCTCTCTCTCTCTCTCTCTCTCTCTCTCTCTCTCTCTCTCTCTCTCTCTCTCTCTCTCTCTCTCTCTCTCTCTAGTCTGTAATGGAAGATTGATAGTTGATTTTGCTGTTGTTGCTCAAAATTCCTTTTATCTGACACGGTACAGTTGTAACACCTAATAAAAGTACTATGTCGGCTGTTTCGCAACTCTTGGTACTTGCATTGCGCTCAATAGCGGATTATTTCACTTTGACCGACTGTAGTTTATTTGCCAGTCCTAATAACTCATGCATATCAGCTTTGTGCGTAAGTCTTGTATTTTTATCCCAGGCCGTCTCTCGAGTTCCCTAAATATTTTAACGGTAGGCATAGTGATGTATAGGAGTAAATCATAGTCTAATTGCAAACGAAATTTGTAAAACATAAAACTAGAGGATTTACACCAATGAAACTCAAACACAAGCAGAAACACTTGCGAGACACTTTCCCGTAACAAGTAGCAACTCAAACCACAAACAGAGCCTCCTACATCAAAGACATACACTAGAAATAAAATATCCTCATCTCTTCACAGACCAAACCACCCAAGACTCTTGCAATATGGACCCATTATATGACCTGTTCACGATATATGACTGGGACCTAGCACTTAAACGTAAAAAAACAGACAGCCCCATGGGATGACACTATAGGCTACTCAATGTACCAAACTTTACCACCCAATATGCAAAACGCCACAGGACAACTAATAAACCAAATCTGGACAACAGGCATCATCCCAACCAAATGGAAGCAAGCACTGGTCATCCCCATCCCCAAAGCTAACAAAAACCTACAACTTTCATCGTCCTATATGCCAATCTCTCTCACGATAACATTATGGAAACCATGATTATTAATAGGCTAAAACACCACCTTGAAAATCATAATCTGTTATCTGAAAATCAAAGCAGTTTCCGAGGGAACCGCATCACCCTAGACCAAATATTGCGCCTTGAAGCCGACATCAAATTAGCACTTAATAATAGGGACAAAAACAAACGATACTTAATCGCAATCTTCCTGGACTTTGAAAAAGCATTTGACTTAGTATGGACAAAAGGTCTTATATCCAAACTAAACAAATTCGGAATCAGAGGTCGTTTACACAAATGGATAAGCAATTTCCTAAATGAACGTACATTTAGAGTTCGAATAGGTAATGAAACCTCTGAACTGCAGGAACTAAAAAAATGGGACACCACAGTGCAGTGTGATAAATCCTACCCTGTTCATCCTAATGGTGACTGATCTTGCCAACAACATTGAAACATTAGTTAACCTTTCACAATTTGCAGATGACAGCTGTATATGGAAAGCTGGAAATCCAAAATGCCCTAACAACATCACACAAATCCAAACCGGTAAAAATCATATTACAAATTGGATCAATAACTGGGGATTCAAAATATCACTGGTTAAAACAGTAGCAATCCTGTTTGCGCCACAATATCAAAAGCTAATAGAACCCCCAAAACTCTACCTACAAAATGAGCTGATACATATTACGACGCACACAGTCTTTCTAGGCGCCACAGTGGATAAAAACTCACTTGGAAGCAACATATTAACAGACTAAAAGAAAATTGCAAACAAGACCTCGCCTTACTAAGGCACCTCAGAGGCTTGAAATGGGGTGCTGACCAAGAAACCCCACTCACCATTTATCGTACGCTGATAAGATCTAAATTAGACTACGCCTGTCAAGCCTATGACTCTGCAAGCCAAACTCTATTTAAAAATAGACTCCATCAAATACAAAGCCCTGCGAATTTGTACTGGAGCCCTATCGAATACATCCCTAAGCGAACTCCAAGTAAAAACTGGTGAACTATCCCTGAAACTAAGGCGCACTGAACTCCAAATGAAATACGCAGCCAGAGTCACCACACTACCTGACCACAATCCGGTTAAACAGACCCTAACCAACTGCAACAGTAAATTCCGCCCCAAATGGGTAAAATACCCGCCTGTCCTTTCACAAGGTAAACCAAATATTAAACAAGGAACCCAACCTAACCATTCAGGCCAAGCAGAGAGTATACCAAGATCCAACCCCATGACGAAATCAACAACCAACCATCAATTTTGAACTAGAAGGGATGGGGAGTAAAATCAATTACCCATGGAAGTTCTTAACACACATTCAGGAATTACTTAACACACAGTACCAAAAACACATACACATCTACGGTTCTAAACAAACACTGACTAATACAACAGCGGCAGCAGTAGTGGTGCCATACAAACAATGCAAACTAATGGCATGGCTACCGGAGATGTGGGCAATAAATGAAGCCATAATTTGGAAGCCAACTCAAATGGATGACAATTTTTTAATTATAACTGACTCCCTAAGTGCCTTATTAGCATTCAACTCTACTAAACACAAACCTGAAGGAAAACACCCTACTCACATTAAAACAATTAACTAACCAAGAGAACAATTTTGAATTTTTATGGCTTCCATCTCATATTCAACTAAAAGGTAATGATGCAGTGGATCAAGCAGCAAACGAAGCCCTCACGAATGAAAACATGGCAAATATCGGGTACTGTACCCGTGAAATCTACTCCAATATACAAAATTACAACAAACAGTGGCAAACCCAATGGGAAAGCACCTCGAACCAAACAAAACTTTTCAGAATTCAGCCGAATGTAAGTCACTCCCAAACTTCAAACACAACCACATAATTAACAAAATAAGGACAGGGAAAACCAAATTACATGAAAGTCTAGGGTAGTTCTTAACCAAAACCCAACCGATTAGACCAGACTGCCCCTATTGCCATGTAACAGAAACATTGAAACACATATTTAACACCTGTCCAACATACAATATCCAAAGAAATTTTTTTCCAAAGTAAGCAAATTCACACCAAATCACCATACACATATCTGAACATGCTTAATCCAAACCTTAACCACAATCTACAACACACACGTACAAATATTATAAGCTTTCTAGAACAAATAAACAAAACCAATAGTATTTAAATGTGTAATATAATACCTTATGACCGGACAGATGCCGTAACGAATGAGGTAACCTAATTGAATTACTGCCATCGAGAACTATCAGTGGAAACTAGAAATAAACAACTCCTTGAACCCTTAGTGGATTTTCGGAGGAGAGCAACCAAGGACTAACCAGGCCGAAAGGCCTAAAATATTTGAAAAGGGTTTTTACCGATTTCATGCCGCAAATGAGGGGTCGAATGATTAAAAATCTAACGATCCCTTAAATAATAAACCCCATCGGACAACGCAGTCGACCTCGATGAGGAAGACTAACCTCACAAGGAAAGGCTGAAAACCCAACAGCCTAACATACCCACCCTCCGGACAACGCATCCGACCTCGATGAGGAATGTTGACCTCAAATAAGGGAACAACAGTATCACATACAGTTGTAACCATATAACCCGCACAGACCACCCTCCGGACAACACAACCGACCTCGATAAGGAAGGTTTCCCTCAAATAAGGAAACAACAGTATCACATACAGTTGTAACCATATAACCCGCACACACCACCCTCCGGACAATGCAACCCACCTCGATGAGGAAGGTTCCCCCATGTAAAGGAGACTCTAGAGCCCTAGTAGTTGTGCCCTAACAATACCAAATCAAGGTATGCGCTGTAAGCCAATCAGTGTATCCCACAAGAAAACACAATCCAGGACAATCCTCGATGAGGGTGGAACCCGGCACAAAAGAAGGAAATACAGGGAAGATAGCAGCTGACCCAACTTCACCGTCATTATAACGACAGTGGAGACATGAAAAGATTTATAATATTGCCATACATTGGGCTCTATTTGACCATGAGCCTTCTTTGGGAAAAAAACAACTTAACTGGTGGCCTTTACAAACTAATTGGTTTAAATACCTCTAAACTGCTCACAACTAATTAAGATCCCTAAATTGGGAAGGGTACCTACAACCCACCAACAATTGGACAATTTTCGGAAATAATAAGTGCGCATAGCACACAAAAACAAATCACCGTAACAAGCTAGGAAAATTCACAACTCTGGAATATTTGAAACGTGTGTGGCCCAGACATGTTTGGAAGAAAGGAATGAGTACCCTTCCCCAAATAGGCAACGGAAACAATAACGATAAAATACATAATAGGGCGTACACGACATCAACAGCCGGAATAGTCTGTAAAATGAAGGAAGAAATGACAGACCCAGTTAGCCAGCATGGAAGGGAACTCCCTTGGCCACAATAACACACAATAAGAAAAGTTTACAAAATTGCCATAAAAGTGTGAAATGGACCTGGGGTATGAACTACAAGACTACAGAACCATTAAGCTGTGGGGCTCTACGGTACTCCCCTTTGCTTGACTGATTCCTTTGCCTTTTCCGAGTCTAGATTGGGGGCCCTTTGAATGCTTCGGTGAGTTTACCAAAGGTCTTAAGGTCAGCAGAAAAGGTCAAGCACTATGACCTAAAGCCTAGCCTGGGGCTAAATGCCTCCCTGGACAGCAATGTCATTAAATGTGACATCCGGCTACGGCGGTAAGCCACCAGTGGGTTAACAGGCCCACGCGCCGTAGCAAAAAGTGTCCGGCACTCGGGCAAGGGTGAGCTCGGCCACGGAAGAAAGAGAAGCCACTAGCCCTTCTAAGGTCTTTAACCAGTCGTAAAGCACGACTTTAATCATAACGCCATGCCAGCTTGATCGACAGGGTGAGAAGTTTGCCTTCGAAGAGGACGGACGTGTTTTTAGGAGCTCCCAGAGAACAAAGGAAAACAAAGGCGAACAAAGGAACAAAGAGAAATGAAGAAAGAAGAAAGAAAAAAGAAGAAAGAAAAAAGAAGAAACTTTGAACAAAGAAAAGGATCAGGATTCTTTAACTATCTACGTTAAAATAGTAAAAGAAGGATTAATAGAAAGAAAGGACGAAAGAAGAAAGAAGATAGCAGCTGAAACAGTATTTATTTATTAATACTTTAACTCCACTGTTGTTTTAACGGCAGTGGAGTAATGAAAAGAGTATTCATTTTGCCATACATTGGGCTCTTTTTGGCTTTGAACCCTCATTATACAACTCATATAAACGAAACGGGTGGCCCTTAGAAAGTGATTGGTTTAATTTTTTCCCAAACTTCCCAATTACCCAATTAAGATCTCAAACTTTCCAGGGTAACTTATACCCAACCAAATTTGACTTTTCTTTATGGAAAACAAAAGTACGCAAAGCACGCAAAAACATAATAGGAAATTGCACAACTGATATTTATTTGAATCGTATGTGACTCACACATTTTTGGCAGATAGTTAGGTACTCCCACCCCCACTAGACAACGGGAAATGCTAGATCACAATCATTAATGGTAGGGCGTACACGACATTCAAAGCCAGGACGACTAAAGGAACTACGGGAAGCAGAAGGACGGACGGATCCAAACAACAATAAGGAGGGAAAGCGCCCCGGGCAACATACTCACACAAAAGAAAAGAGTACAAATCTCAATTGCCTTATAGTGTAAAGTGGAACTGGGGCATGAACTACGACATTACAGAAACCGGTAAGCGGTGGGGCTCTACGGTATGTCCCTCTGCTTGACTTTTTTCTTGCCTTTTCTGGGGCTGGCGTGGAGGTACTCTGGGTTTTTCAAGGAGACTAAAAGAAAGGGTCTTTAGGTCACCAAAGGTCAAGCCCACGACCAAAAGCCCAGCCCAGGGGCTAAGTGCTTCCCTGGATAGTAATGTCACTGAAAAGTGATATCCGGCTAAGGCGGTGAGCCACCAGGGCGGTTAAAAGGCCCACGCGCCGGGGCAAAAATGTGTCTAGCACTGAGACACGGGTGAGCTCTGCTTCGGAAGGAGGAGAAGCCACTAGCCCTTTTTAGGGCTTTAACCAGTCCTAAAACACGAGAGTATATACATGATTATAATAGCATAGAATAGCAGCTTGATCGAGCGGACTCGAGTACTAGCCTTGGAAGAGGTAAGACGTCTCCACTGTAGAAGAAAAAAGAAAGATGAATAAAAGAAAGAAGACAGAGGAAACAGAAAAAAAAGAAGATCCCAGAAGAAAAAAGAAGTTCAAAATACAAAGAATACAGCAATATCCGGACATGTAAAGCGATTGCCAAATATCGATTCTCTGAAATAGTAGTTTAAAAGAAATAACTACAACGAGTAAAGAAAGAAGTGGAGGTAGACAAAGCACAGATAATTTTAGCATCAAGAATCTAGGAAGGAAAAGGAATAAAAGCCAATTTGAACATGATTCTTACCCAAAGAACAGGAATAAAGGAAACGAAGGACCTGGGATCCTAATAGGAACAGAACATACTGGAAATACAAAGGATCAGTGGACAATCAACGGACAGGACACATACGAACAAGGCCACAAGGTAAAATTATAACTGTATAATAGATATAGTTATAACCCCTACATTTCATTTTAAACCTTATAATAATCGACTAATTTTACAAATCTTTAAATAACATATTATTCCTATCCTTTAATATCATATAATACCTATAATTTAAAAAAAAAAACGATTTCAAAACAAATTTTAAAACATAACAATATATATTTTAATGTTATATGGTAAAGATTAAGGAAAATAACCAACCACAATTATGATAGTATAAACTGCCTATTTACAGATTTGCATATTTCTGATTCACTAGTAGTAAAACACAAATAAAACACCTTAGAAACTAACAAGCTTATCAAATTAATCTTACAAGCATAGTATACACACATATATATAATAGCTGCAAAATTCTTTACAATAAAAACAGATAACATAGTAAAATATACCAAATCCAAACAACAATGGCTCACCAACTAAAAATAGCGTTCCAAAAGAACAGAAATCTGCGTAGGGCAAGACAAAGAGATCTAAATGCAATAAACTATCTCAATGAAATTTATTCAATAAAAGAGGCGAACAAATATATAAACTCATCGACTTCCCAGACTTAACTTTCCTAAATGATTGTCCTCCAACCAGAATGGATCCCCACACAGACACCATGACCGCATTAGATCTAACAATAACCACCCCTGAGCTGATTCATGACACCCAATGAGAGGTACTACATCAATCTTCCATGGGAAGCGATCATTTCCCAATACAAATCACCATCCCAACTGGCAAGTCCACACCCCCTCAAACCAATACATCAAAATGGATACTATAAAAGCAAATTGGGAGCAATACAAACAAAATCAACAGGACATCAAACTAGAAGATGTACAAAGAACAGATTCGAACATATTTTATGACAATAGAGTAAACCAAATAAATCAAGCTGCATCCATATCAATACCAAAAACAAAAGGTCAACTAAATAAAGTAAAACTCCCTTGGTGGACCAATGAATGTAAAGCAGCAATAAACAAAACAACAAAACACGCCTTTAACAAATTCCAAAGAAACAAACCACAGACCCGATCGAATATAAAAGGCTAAAAGCCATAGCCAGTAGAACATTAAAAAACGCAAAAAAGAGTCATGGAAGCAATTCTGCTCTACTCTCACCCACCAAACAAACTCAAAAGAAATGTGGAACAAAATTAAGGCAATAAAACGAAAAAAATAATAAACTAAAACACATTAAAGTAGACACCAATGAAACCCAAGGACAAGCAGAAACACTTCCGATGCCCTTTTCAGAAGCAAGGAGCAATTCAAACCACAAACAAAGCTTCCTAAATCAAAGACAAACACTCGAAACAAAATATCTTCATCTCTTCACCGACCAGACCGCTCAAGACACTTGCAATATCGACCCGCTAAATGACCTATTTACAATATATGAATGGGATCTAGCACTTAAACACAAAAAGCAAACAGCCCAGGGGATGACACTATAGGCTATTCCATGTACCAAATCCTACCACCTAACATGAAACATGCCACACTGCAATTATTAAATCAAATCTGGACAACAAGCATACTCCCATCCAAATGGAAACAAGCACTGGTCATCCGCAACCCCAAAGCCGACACAAACCCAAGCCTCCCACCATCCTATAGGCCAATCTCTCTTACCATCACACTATGCAAAATCATGAAGACCATGATTGTCAATCGGTTCAAGCATCACTTAGAATGCTAAAACCTACTATCAGAAAACCAAAGCGGATTCCGAGGAAACCGCACCACATTAGACCAAATATTACGCCTTGAAGCCGAGATTAAGATAGCACTCAACAATAGAGATAAAAACAAACGATACCTGATTGCAATCTTCCTTGATTTTGAAAAAGCCTTCGACCTAGTATGCACCAAAGGTCTTATATTAAAGTTAAACAAATTTGGGATAAATGGTTACTTACACAAATGGATATGCAACTTCCTAAATGAACATACCTTCAGAGTTGAAATAGGTAATGAATCTTTAGAAATACATGAACTCTAAAATGGGACCCTAGAAGGCAGTGTGATAAGCCAAATCCTGTTCAACCTAATGGTTAATGACCTAGCCAAGAACATTAAAAACTTAGTCAACCTATCACAATTCGCAGACGACAGCTGTATATGGAAAGCTGGAAATCCAAAATGCCCAAACAACATCACACAAATTCAAACAAGTCTCAATCACATTACAAATTGGACCAATAATTGAGGTATCAAAATCTCCATGGTCAAAACAGTAGCCATCCTATTTGCGAGCCACAGTACAAATAAAACTTATAGAACCACCAAAACTCTACTTACAAAATGAACTGATACAATTCACAACACACACAATCTTCCTGGGAGCAACATTGGACAAACATCTCGCCTGGAAGCTACATATCAATAAACTAAAAGAAAATTGCAAACAAGAAATCGCATTACTAAGGAACCTAAGAGGCTTGCAGTGGGGTGCCGACCAAGAAACCCTACTCACTATCTATCGAACGTTAATAAGATCTAAATAAGACTATGTCTGTCAAGCCTATGACTCTGCAAGCCCAAACCTACTTCAAAAACTTGATTCCATCCAATACAAAGCATTATGCATTTGCACTGGAACCCTGCAGAATACATCCCTATCTGAACTTCAGGTACTAACTGGTGAGCTACCATTACAACGCAGACGCACTGAACTCCTACTAAAATATGCAGCCAGAGTTACCACACTACCCGACCACAATCCGGTTAAACAGGCATTGACCAACTGTAACGTGAAATTCTGCCCCAAATGTGTAAAAAAAAATCCCGCAAGCTTTTCAAAAGGTCCATCATATACTAAATAATCAACCCAACTTAATCATTCAAGCTGAACAGAGAGTATAACAAGATCCAACCCCATGGCGGAATCGAAAACCAACTATCAATTTCGAAATACAAGTGATGGGAAATAAAATAAACAATCTATACAAGCTTTTAACACACATTCAGGAATTACTCAACAACGCTACAGGAACCACACACACACACATATACACGGACGGTTCCAAACAAACACACAAAAACACAACCGCAGCAGCAGTAGTAGTACCATCAAAACACCGGCAACTTAAAGCAAAACTTCCTAATGGGTGCTCAACCTTCTCAGCGGAACTCTGGACCATAAATCAAGCCATTATATGGACACAAACTCAAACAAATAGGCAATTTCTAAGCATAACCGACTCTCTAAGTGCACTACTAGCACTCAATTCAACCAAACCCACTGCTCGGAAAAACCTGAAAGAAAACACCCTATACACATTACGCCAATTACATAACCAAGAAAAAAAGGTCGAATTCTTATGGGTCCCTTCTCACATACAACTACAAGGCAACGATGCTGCCGACCAGGCAGCAAACGAAGCCCTATCAACCAAAAAAACAAGATAAATATTGGGTACTGAACCCACGAAATATATTTCAATATGCAAATTACATCAACAAACAGTGACAAACCTAATGGAAAACTAACTCAGATCAAACCAAACTATACAATATGCAATCTAAAGTTGGACGCCACCCTAAATGGAAGTCACTATCAAATTTCTAACATAACCACATTATACATAGAATAAAGACTGGAAAAACCAAATTACATGACAGCCTAGGGCAGTACCTAACCAAAACTCAACCAACTCGATCAAACTGCCCTCACTGCCCCACAACAGAAACGCTTGAACATCTATTTAACACCTGTACTAAATACAACACCCAACGGAAAATATTTCAAAACAAACACAACTCAGATCTCCATACACATACCCAAATATGCTAAACCCAAACCTTAATAGAAACCTAGAACACACATGCAAACACCATAAATTACCTTGAACTTATAAATAAAACCAATATTATATAAAAAGTAAATTTTTTACCATATGGCCAGACAGAATTACATAACGTACAGACGGAAATGAACGGAATAAACTAATATCATGAACTATTAGTGGAAAACAACCGGAGGCAACAGAAAGAAAAGACGAATTCAACCAGGCCGAAAGGCCCATACTACAAGGAAAAGATAATATACCAATTTCATATCATACCACAAAAAAAGGGGTCGAATGATTACAAATCTTACGACCCTCAAAAATAAGCCCACCGGACAACGCTGTCGACCTCGAAGAGGGAGACTACCCCAAAAAGGGAAAGGTTAAAAACCCAACAACCTAACCCAACCACCCACCGGACAACGTCACATACCTCGATGAGGAAGGCTTTCCTCAAATAAGGGTAAAACTGTAACCATTACAGAAGTACCAGATAACCCGCACACACCAACCCCGGACAACGCCACCTACCTTGATGAGGGAGGTTCCCTTGAAATAAGGGAACAACTGTAGCCATAACAGTAAATCCCGGTAACCCGCATACACTACCATCCGGAAAAGGCAGCCAACCTGGATGAGGGAGGCCCCACACAACAGGTCGAAGGGACAAAACTGGAAGCACTACCAATATAAGGCGATAGTTGGTGCCGACCAACTTGAACCAAACAGAAAAACACAATCAACCTCGACGAGGCTGATTCCCTACTCAATTCAAGGAATTCCTTGTAAGCCCATCAAATGAACCCAATAAACCCAACGGACAACTCACTGCCATCCATGAGGGTGTACCCAGTTACGTGAGGAGGAAGAATAAAGACGATTACAGCTGATATAAAAACTCCACTGTTGTTTTAACGGCAGTGGAGAAATGAAAAGATATATAACATTGCCATACACCGGGCTCTCTTTGGCTTTAAGCCCTCATTGGGTAAACAACTGAACTGGTGGCCCTTAAAGAATGATTGGTTTTAAATTGATTTCCAAACTACCCAAACAAAATAATTAAGATCTCAAACTCACAAAAAGGGCACCTACTACCCAACAAACATTTGAAATTCTTTCGGAAAAAAATACACAAAAAGTGCGCTCAGTACACCAAAATAGAAACCAAGCACAATAGGAAATTTCACAGCTCAGGTATATGTGGAACGTATGTGGCAAACACATGTTTGACAAATAGAAATGAGCACCCACCCCCAATAGATAACGGGAAAACTATTGATCAATAAACAATAATAGTAGGGTTTACACGACATTCATTGCCAGCAAGACCAACGTAAGAAGAGAGAGGACAGAAGGAGGAAATAGCAACCAGAAAGGAAAGCGTCCCGGGCCAAATATAACACATTAATGAGACAAGATAAAAATCTCAATTGCCTTTAAAGGTGTAACGTGGACCTGGGGTATGAACCACAGCCCCACAGAGCTCAACAATCGGAGAGAAGTATATACGGTACTGCCCTTTACTTGGTTCTTTCCTTTGCCTTTTCCGAGTCTTTCGTGGAAGCGCTCTGGACTGTTTCAGTGAGACTATTAATAAGGTTCTTTAAGGTCTACAAAAAGGTCAAGCTCCATGGCCAAAAGCCAAACTCAAGGCTGAGTGCCTCCCTGGATAGCAATGTCACTGAAAAGTAACATCCGGCTAAGGCGGTGAGCCACCTGGGGGCTACAAAAAGGCCCATGCACCGGGGCGAAAAGTGTCCAGCACTGGGACACCGGTGAGCTCTGCCTCGAAAGGAAGAGAAGCCACTAGCCCTTTTCAGGGCTATAACAAGTCATAAAACATAGGAGTGTACACATGACTATAATAAGGACAGGTCAGGATAGCTTGATCATTCCTCTACTAGCCTTTGAAGGTAGAAGACGTGTTTCTTGAGGCTCTAGACGGGGAGCAGGGGGAGAGGAGGGAGGACAGGCGGGAGGGGGGAGTAACGATGGACAAAGGAAAGGAACGCAACTCGGAACTGGATTTGGATAATATTAGGAGTGATTCTCTTCAGACGGACTAACAAGGTAAAAGGCGGTAAGGGTAACGTAAACTTAAGTTAGATGTAACAGATTAAAAGTAAGATTGATCGACTATTGAAAAATCACTCGCCTATAAATTCATTTATCGCATTACTCTCCTAGTTAATATCAAATCCATTTAAAAGCAAATACACTCCCACTCTTACAAATAACACTAAACGCTTTATTGTTAAAACAGAACAAACTAAACGGCGATATGCATATAATAAATAAATCCTTGTAAATTGGGATAAACCTTATTTTACTCCCAAAACCCTCGTATACCTGATCGAAATAACATTTCTTTGTCTTACTATACAAAGTCCGTCTGACATACCAGGATAAATATAGAAGCGCGTTACAAAAACGGAACCTCTCTTTACATAAGCATATTATATAAGGCTGCTGCTGATTGGCCGAATTTTTGGCGCACACTTTATCTGATTGGAAAACAATAATGGGCTAGGAAAGGATTGAAATACAGAAACAAACCAGCCAAACAGAATTGAAATCATGAAGGTTTGCACAAAAGACTATAATAATAAATAAATATCAGTAATAAAACAAACTAATCTAGCAACAATCTATAACAATAAATAAATCAAGTAATAATTGCTACTACTACACAAAAGTTACAATAATCATAAAAATAAACTTAACAATAACTTCAATAAAAAGAATGTGATTAGGAAATATTTATTAATAGTTGTAAAAGGTATAGTAATCCTAATCAAGGTCTTCTTTCTTCTTCTTTGTTCTTCACCGGGGTTGGGGGGCGTCCTTCCTCTTCAAAGTTCCAGAAGGCCCAGCTCTGGGCCAAGCACCCTCTTAAAGGGACATACGCCCAGACCAGGGCCACAAACAGTCGCAGCACGAATGCCATCAGGCAATAAGCGACTATAATCCAAAGCCAATCCAGCTTGACCATCTACTGTTGACTTGTCAACCTATAAACATTCCTTCCAGACTAGCAAAACTGTACGAAGCTTACGTGTCAGGCTAAACCTGATACTTACGCCTGAAGAGATATAGAATATCATTATACTCTCCATAGCCCAAGACCTCATAGAAGAGATCTTTAGACAGGAAATTAAGAAAGAACAAGACAAATGGACTGAGAAATATAGACTTCAGAAAGCAAAGAGAGGACCAGCAGTAGCATGCACAACAACAGCAACAGCAAGAACCTGACAGACATTTTGGGGACTCTCGAATGGACACCAATGAATTATGTATCTCTTTTTTTCAGAAGCAGGCCATATGGTATAAGAAAGCCTGCTGCCAAACGGGTACGCAATCTTAGACAGTAAACAAATATTGTCATTATTCCCTTCATCACAACAAAAAAAAAACAACAGCCCATTTCATGGCTACCCTATACTTTCGAAAAGACATGCTCATTCAATTTGCCAAAACTTTAAAATTTAAGAAATGGAAGTGCGTCTATAAGCACTTCGTCTCTCAGTCTTGTCCAAATCGTGTCGGTCTGTGTTTGTAAGTCAATCAAAGTAAAAAGTCAACGTGAGTGCTTCTTTTAAATTCTCGCGTTTCATGGGATGGTCAAAGTTTAGTGTTAGGAATATGTTCCTTCAAGCTTGCGCTCGAAGTATATAAAGTGTCACAATCGTCAGTCTAGCTACCCATCGTTGACGTTTCAACACTGTATATGAGAATCAGAATTGTTAAACATTTAGCACTCCAAATTCCCCTGGAATCTGACAGGCGCATTTTAGATGAGCTGACAAGGAAAGTCATTGAGGAGAAAGACAAAAACAAAAAAGGAGGAGAAAGAGATGAAAATTAAGAAAGAGAAAGAAGAAAGGATCCTGCCTCACTTCTTCATTTTACCTCAGTGTGAGTCGAAACGTGAGGTAAGGACACCTCTACAACCACGAGCATCTCAACCACGGTCACTACCAGAACAACAACATCATCATCCACTGCTGTGGTATAGGACAAGAAGAAAAGCCTTCACTATCCCAGAGACAGAAGATTGAGAGAATGTAGCAACTCAACCTCTATAGGCTCTCCCAATCACAAATGTGAAGTGAGAGAATGACTGGAGCAGACGTTGTGTGTGTTCAGACCTGGGAGGTGCCGACATTTACCAGGTACATATGGAGTTCTCAAAAACAGACCATCTAGATAAAGACAGACTATTCCATTTCCCATTTCTTATCAATGTAGTGTAGTTTACCTATAAAGGCTCACTATTTTAATATTGTGTGTGAGTATGTGTGTGCGTGCGATTGCATGCGCGTTTGTTGGCATAGATGGTATATTTTTATATTTTATGTTTGCTTGTTCATTGGTGTAGATAGTATATTTGTGTGTGTTTTCCCATCTCGATGGTTTAGATAGTATATTGGTGTCTTTTTTTCTCATCCCGATGGTGTATACAGTATAAAATATGTGTTTTATGCTTGTTTGTTCGTTGGTGTGGATAGTATATTTGTTGTTTGCTTGTTAGTTCGTTGGTGTGGATATCATATTAGTGTGTATTGTGCTTGCTCATTCGTTGGTGTGGATAGTATATTTGTGTTTATATGTTTGCACGCTCGTTGGTGTGGATAGTATAGTTGTGGGTTTTTCTCATCCCGATAGTGTGGATAGTATATATTTGTGTGTTTTATACTTGCTTGTACGTTGGTGTGGATGGTACATTTATGTGGGGTATTTCATCCCGATGGTGTGTGTGATGTGTCGAATTTTGAAAACTCTTAGAAGCTTTGTTTAAAGGACTTGTATCAGTCAACTTAATTAAAGTAGAAAGGGCTAGAGATAGTTAGATGATTATTTTTCATTTTTTTTTTCTCTGAACGTCAAAAGGGAATTCGTTCTAGCCGACGTAACATGACCGAATCAGATGCTATGGTACAAGAGAATGACATAAGACCTTTCCCCAAAATCGGCAGGGTAAAGGCGGCATCTGGCTATAGATGATAACTCAAAGTAAATGATTAATTACGGCATGATTAGTTGTTTAGTTTTCTTGTCAATCCAAACATTCTACGAACAGGTTTAGGAAACAGTCTATTCCGATTGGTTAATATGGATTTATGGGCGTAACTCTGTAAGAAATTAAAGGTTTTACTTTAGGAAAATTCTTTAGTCTTCTTCGATCTTTCGCAAGGAAAGTTAATATGACTCCGAAATTCGTAGAAAGTACGTTTTCGTTATTGAGTAAGGGGCCGGATAGTTCTCTCAGTTAGGAGACGGACTATACGTGAGGTTCGTGGAAACATAAAGAAACGGCAAAAGGTACGCAATCTTAGTTTCCCGATTTTAATATGTTATTTCATTTGTTGATCTATTTTGCAAATGTATTCTTGATATGATGTATGTATGTATTATTTCATTTTTCAGGATTTTAGTGAAATGCTAGACATGACATTTTATTCTTTGATTTCCTAATTATCAATTCATTTGGAGAATTGGCAAGATTGAATGTAATTAAAATTTCATTAGATTAGTTGAAAAGATTGCATGTAATTGAATCTTGAATAGTTAGGAGTGATTAGGAATTTGAATGAATTAAGTTTAAGGAATGATGGGTAATATTTCATAGTTTTATGTATTAACTCTGTTTAGAATGAGTATGACCTAACATTACATGTATACCGTATACTAGTTTGTAATATTTAATTGATCACTTAAGTGTATATCTATATGCTAGTTTGTAATATTTAATTAGTCGAGTAAACTATTTTAGAATAGTTAGATCTGAGGGTCTAAGCCATATGTAACTTAACAGAGTAAGAAGTCAAGGGTGGGTTACATACGGGTTCATACGGCTGAGTTGAATTTAATTGACCATCCCTAGCTTGACCCGAATTAAGGTCAGGACAAGCATCGACCGTTTATGTAAACATAACAGTTAGCTAACAGACGTTTCTGCGGCAGAATTTATGCCTTTTGTTTTCTGAGTTGAATTAATGTAAAATATAGATATACTTGGGAATGTGACCTATTGTCTATTGCGAGACATTTTTATTTATTGAAGGAAACAGCTTTCCTGGATTCACATGAGAAATCCCTGAACAATCACAGGACGAGAACAAGATCTACGCAGAAATCTAAGTCCAGAGACGATTGTTAAGTCAGAGTTCGACGGACAAGAGTCCAAGACGAAAAAGCTAGACAAAGATCGACAGAGCAGGGACGAACGGAAGTCTTGATGTCTGCATAAATTAGGTGATGAAGTCTCTCATCGTTACACTCAAAGGTCACATCTCATTGGCAATGAAGATAGCAATTTAACGTTGAAAGCAATCTTACATTTAAAGAAATTTGTATTGTCTTTTTTATTTGAGTACATGTGAGTACCATTTTTCCTTCTTTTGTAACTAAGTCATTGATTTCTTTTCATTTTAAATTCTGTTGATAAACTGATTAAATTTTATATTTGTTCATTGAAAGGGGTCTCGTATTGTTATTTCTTCAATATACTCGTTCAGTGATCTGCATTCTTCTTTCTATCTATCCACACTGGGTAAACTACACCGCGGAGGTCATTCCCTAGCAACGAACCGTAGTGAAAGAGGTTGGTGTGTTTTGCACGCCGCCAATCTGTCAAAGTGTGGATAGTATATTTGCGTGTTTTATGATTGCTCGTTTTACGTTCTGGATACTATATTTGTTTTGTTTTGTTTGTTTTCATCCCGATGGTGTGGATAATATATTGATAAATTTTGTGCTTGTTCGTTCGTTAGTGAGGATAGTATATCATGTGTCAAGTGGGTATATATGATAGTCATTCGCTCTTTTCTACATAGTTAAAGATGGCAAGAGACTACGAGAGAATGCTGAGACTGCAGGAGGATGTTGATACCTTAGGCGTGTTGGAGGAAATGTGGTGAGAGTCTAGTATGGGTGTTATAGCCCCCATCATATGAAAATACATGGTTATCATACACGAAATGATACGAATTGTAAAGGAAGGAAAGGAAGACGTGGAAGACAGAGGATGAGAGAGTGGAACGAGAACATAGAATAGGAAGAGGAGAATTAAAGAAGAAATAAAGAGATAGAGGACGAGAAGAAGGTGAAGAAAGGAAAAGAAGACAAAAAGTGTAGGAGAAAAAAAATAGAAGCTTGTAGAAAAAGAGAATAAATTAATTAGGAAAAGAACAGAAAGACCCTTTTCTGGGCCACTTTCAATGCCTCGAAAAATTTTAATTTTGAAAATTTTGCGATATATATATATATATATATATATATATATATATATAAAAATATATATATATATATATATATATATATATATAAAGATATATATATATATATATATATATATATATATATATATATATATATATATATATATATATAAATAAACATATAGATATATAGATATTAATATATATATATATATATATATATATATATATATATATATATATATATATATATATATATATATATATATATATCTGTGTGTGTGTGTCTATTATATGTGTATATGTTGCTTAGGTCAGCTGCTTGCTACATTGCCACTTCTTTCATTCCTTTTGTCGCTACACAGGCCCAGAGAGTGCTAGTCAAAAATAATAAAATTCACATTTGGAGGCATATTACCTTATGGTTTGTCATATATTCGGAAAAATCTTGGGGCAATATCACCCCTCGCTGTGTTTCGTTGCTCTCATTGTGGCTAGATCACCCCCATACACTATGTAACATTTTATATTTCAAATACAAAATTGGTTTGCATATATATTTTACAGTCAGTTCCAAATTAAACATATCTAAACATGTCATAAGCATCATTAGATGAGAATTGCTTTCATTACGTTTCAGCTGAATTAAAATTTAAGCTAACATGTTTAAAGTAACGGTAACCAATGTAATTAAAATCAGATCCTCACGGTCGTACCATAAAATCTTACAGGCATCATATTCTGGTGATCACTGAATTATCCAAAGGAAATACAGCTTCAGACATCAGCAATTAAGTCAAGCAAATCAAGTCGATCTGCATGCTTTGATGCTATACTCTTCAGCCATATTGCTCAGTTTTCCAAATCTCACAATAAAATCAGCGATTGTTGTAGAAACAGAGGTTACCAGGAAATGTCCCCTAAATGATCTCTATGTCAGACAGTGGAAATCTGATTTTGTTGTTGTTGTTGTTGTTGTTTAACCCTATTTTGTAGCACAAGATAGCCTATAAATAGCGGCCAGTATTAATGGTGGAGGAAGAACATTGGAAAACACGGGAAGAACCACTGACCCACGCGAAGCTACTGGCAGGCGTTATCACCAACGTTAGCCAAGTCTGGACTCGAACTCACGCAGACAGAAGTGAGATGCCGGTGATACGTCAACGCTTTAGACCAGTAGGCCACTCGAGATTTGATTTTTATCAGATTGTCGCATTAATTATTTTGGTAGGGAGTAGAACCGTTTATCACTGTCTAGGTCAACTTATTTTAGAGGTCACTGGGCACCAGTAGATCCCATGCTTCCAACCAGATATATATTTGATCTTTGAGATTGAATACAGGACCGAATCAGGTAAAGGGTTGGCATTGGAGGGGGGTTGGGGAGTGTGATGTGGGTGGGTGGGATAGGGTGTGGTAGGGTGGGTGGGGTGGGATTGGGGTGGGTGGGTAGGGTGGAATTGGGGTTGATGGGTGGGTGGGGTGGGGTGGGATGGGGTATGCTGGGTGAGGTGGGGTAGGGTAGGGTGGGGTGGGGTGTGTATGGTTGGAGATAAAATTTCAAAAAAAGCCCTGACTTTCATCAAAAGGGCACCAAAGCAAGAAACTATTTACTCAGAGTAAGTATAATTCCCAATAAAAAGTACGCAAGAATAAACGATGGTCAGATTTCAAATGATCAGTGACTACGTTGTGTGTATGTTCTTTCTATCTTTCTGTCTTTCTTTCTTTGCTACTTTGCAAGTGTCTCTTTCTTTCATTCATTTTTCGACAGTCTGATTAGATTGATTTATGTATGCGTATTTGTGGCGACAATTGTGCTTAGTCCATTCCGTCAGAAAAATCAATCAATATTTTGTGTGAATTTATTCTTTTGTACCACTACCGAATAATTCATCTTGCTGTGTACATATCCGTGTTGCTTGTTACTAATCGAAAAATTACGGAATTTACTGGTCTACCAATCATGCAACAATCAATTACTCCTACGGTGTCAAAATTGATTAACAAAGTTGAAATATTCGATCTGGTGTTTTGTGTGGTGTCAAAATTGATTAACAAAGTTGAAATATTCGATCTGGTGTTTTGTGTGGTTTGCATATAGTGGGTCAGTTATGACATTGTTTAACACGGCCTTTCTTGTTATAAACACTTAAGTGTTTTTGCTGCTATTCTTCGTCTTCTTCTTCTTCTTCTTCTTTTTCTTGTTCTTCTGCTTCTTCTTCTTCTTCTTCTTCGTATTATTATTATTTATTATTATTATTATTATTATTATTATTATTATTATTATTATTATTATTATTATTATTATTATTATTATTATTATTATTATTATTATTGTAGTAGTAGTAGTAGTAGTAGTAGTAGTAGTAGTAGTAGTAGTAGTAGTAGAGTTGGTATTGCTTATTCTTTGTATCTCTCGTTGTCTTTCTTTTCTTTGTTAATTGCTGCTTTTTTAATGTATTCTTATTGTACCATCGTGTAATGTACAATTCCTTGTTGTTGGCACTAATGGAATCATTATGGAATTTACTGGTCTGCCAACCATGCGACAATCGATAATTATTATTGTGTCACCGCTGAGAGAAGTTTACCTTTCGATTTCTTGTCTGATTTGCATATCGGCAGTTTCGCACAGTCATCCTGTCTGTCAATCTATATATCTACCTATCTGTCAGCCTATCTACCTAATTCACCTACCTACGTACCTATCTATCTATCTGTCTATCTATCTATCTATCTATCTATCTATCTATCTATCTATCTATCTATCTATCTATCTATCTATCTATCTATCTATCTATCTATCTATCTATCTATCTATCTATCTATCTAAATGGCTGCATTCCTGCTGTTAATTTAGAAGAATGTATAGTTATTGATTTAAACAATCTACAGTAAATTCTCACTATTTCCCATAACTTTGACTTGTTCAGATGTTAATTAATTAGGAGCATTTATTATTATTATTATTATTATTATTATTATTATTATTATTATTATTATTATTATTATTATTATTATTATTATTATTATTATTATTATTATTATTATCACCATGAATCAAGTGCCTGTGTTAACAATGAAGTGCAGCAAGTTTACGATGTTGGTAGGGTTTGCATTATACGTATTCAGAATGTCAATACGAGTTTACAAAATAATGGAAGGTTGAATAGCTATGACACTAAATATTATATTAGGGGATGACAATCTAAGTTTGGGGGAGGGGTGCCTGAGAATTGTTTGTTAGCAAGAATCCATCAATTTTCTTCAAGCCAATAAAGTATTGCGACTTTGTGGTCTCTAAGTAATAGAAAAGAGCTATAACAAATAAGTCTTAATAATTTTTTTTTCCAAAACTGTAATTTTGTCTTGTCTGTCAGCGGATTATATATATAACGAATGCTATACTCGCATTACCTAAAACTAAAAAGTATTCATTTCGATTTCAAGCAGGTATATTTCGATGAAAGGTCGTAAAAGTTTGCTAGGCCGTCTAGAGAGCGACTACCATATGCCAACAACAAATGCTCTTCTACATTACGCAGGGCGACTCAAAGGGAGGCCTCTTACATTTTGACATAAAGCAGGGCCTTTACTCTTCTACATTACGCAGGGCGACTCAAAGGGGGGCCTCTTACATTTTGACATAAAGCAGGGCAAACTGAAAAGGACTCTTACATATTGTCATGCGAAACAAATGGCTTACTCTGAATTAAAATGTACCTTTCACTTAAATTCACTGGCGAAGGGGGATTTTGGAGGGGGGTGAACCTGGCGAAGCCAGCTCTTGGGTGGCTCAGTGGTCAGCATATTACACTAGAGACCGGAAAAGGTTCGGTTTTGAATCCTAGTCTGCTACTGTTGTGTGTCCATCTTAAAGTACTGTTCTCCAATTTACCGAAATGGAATAACTTTGATATGTTCCTATGTTGTAAAACGTCAGTCCAAACCATTCACTCACACCGAAAATTTATTTCTTTGGTTCGGCACATTCATTTTATAGAGATTTTATGTTTTGCCTTGCCTTCTCAGTGACTTGATAACCAAAACAAAACGTTCGCAATTTATATAAAGTTTTAACAATTGTAGCGAGATAGAACTAAATAAAATATGTAAAACTCTTTGTTATGTATCTGTCACAAAACTTTATAGAACATGAATGATTTTAGGAAGTTTATAAGTGTAAGTGGTAGTGACATCAGCTCTATTGCATTTGGTATTAGCAGTATTGGTGGTGGCTGTAACAGCAGCAGCAGAAGTGGTGGTTTGAGGTGCAACATCAGTGTTGGTGGTATAAGTAGAAGTATCCATGGTGCTGGCTATAGCAGCCATAACAGTAGCAGCAACAGTAGTGTAAGTAGTGGTCGTTGTAGTAACAATAGTAGTGGTAATAGAGGTAATTTTTGTCGTAGTGGTTATAATAGTTGTAGCAGTAGCGGCAGTGCTAATACTGGTAGATGCAGTACTAATAACAGGAAAAGAGGATGACCTTCAGCAGAAGAAGCATTGGTTATAGTGGGTGCTATACATCATTTATGTCATCATTGACACTATGATAATAATCAAGTGATACTGACGTTTACAATAAAACGCTTTTGAACCATATGACATTTTTATCTCAAAGAACAATGAAGTTTATTCTTCACAATACATTAGAACATTTTGAAATATTATGAGCTTAATATTTTCAAAAATTGGTAACCTATCTCAAAAAGATTAATATTCATGCATTTTCTTTCAACATTAACATTCAACCGATTTGTATCAAGATTAATATTCGTGCATTTTAGTGTCAAGATTAATATTCATTCCCTTTGGTGTCTTGTTTAATATTCACACTCTTCTGAGCTGAGATTCACTCTCTCTCTCTCTCTCTCTCTCTCTCTCTCTCTCTCTCTCTCTCTCTCTCTCTCTCTCTCTCTCTCTTCTGTGTTAAGATTAATATTCATGCGTTTTGGTGGTGTCAAGTTCAATATTCACGCTCTTCGGTGTTTAGGTTATTATTCATGCGCTTTTGTGTCAAGTTTAATAGTCCCGCTCTTGTGTGTTAAGATTAATATTCATGCGCTTTGGTGTCAAGTTTAAAATTCAAGCTATTTGATGTTGAGATTTTATTTATGCGCTTTGTTGTCAAGTTTAATATTATTCCGCTTTGGTGTTAAGATTAATATTCATGCAGGATGGTAAATAGAAGATCTTAAATGGGTGACGACTTGATATTGAATTTATGAAACAAGTTGAATAATGTCTAGCATTTGCGAGCCTTGGCTCGCAAAAGCTGGATATTATTCAACGAGTTTCATAAATTAAATTTTAAATCGTAAGCCATTTGAGATTCTTTTTATCGCATAGTTTTTATTTCAGTGGAAGTTATTTACATAGATAGATGAACGAATAATTTCGTTCATTTTGACAGACGGTGTACCTTTCATTTGTTGTGCATAAAATATAGTCCCAAACAAAGCTGAACTGGTAAAAGTAGATTTTACTGTTTTACAAACTATAAATGAAAGAAAAAGCTTCCATCCGAATAAACAGAGCATTTTATAACCACAAAATCATTTTTCAAAACAGAATGATCAATGCGATGTGATGCTGCCACATTGTTTGATACTGTACGCAGTATAGACCAACAGTAGAATACACGTGTACCCTAATATGTATATTTAAGAACTACCGGTAAACGTTACATTGTTTCGATTTTCATGTGAATTAGGATTACCGGATGCAAAAATTCCCACATTTACTGTATTGCATTTGTGACCTGATATTTTAGTATAGTGTTTCTTTCGAAAAATAGACTGTACAGAAGACGTTAACAGATTTATGTACGTGTCGGATTTACATTCATATATATATATATATGCTACGTATAGATACTGTGGTTGGATAAAGATCTGTCAGTTAGGAGACCCACTCATGTCCAGATTATTCTGCAAACAGAGGTGAGTTTGTTTACTTCTTGAAGTTACTATATGAATTACGCTTTTATATACGGTGAGTTCTATATCAATGTTACCCCACCCCCGCATCCCGCTATCCTTTTAGTTTTACGCCTTTTTGTCGTTCTTGTCTTGTAGTTTTATGCCATTTTTCTTACGATGATATTGTTAAAGATGACATAATAAACCCCTGTGGTAGTCGCAAATCCATATTGAGACAGCCAATATAACATTTCCTTAATTCCCATTGCGAGTCTATTTTAAAAAAATGCCCGCCAAAATAATGTTAATTCATATCTAAACATTCCTGAAGGAGTAGTTAAAAACGTTTTCCCACGATCCCAGTCAATCAGTAAAGAAAATACCGCACAATAATTTCATGAGCTTTTTTGGACCAATAAGTATCACATAAAGTGATATTTTATCGTTATAATATAAAAAATATGAAACTGCACATACTGTAGGAAAATCAAATCTATCTGAATTGTACTAAACATTTCAAAAGGGATCAAAATATTCAATATTCAATATTGTTTTTTTTAAAGGAAACTTTCAGGCATTCTTAAAAAAAATTATGGCAAGCGATTTTGTAGTCCTTGATATTTTTTTTAATAAAGTTAGCAACACAAACATGCATAAATCAAAAGGATTTGCGTAAACTTTAAAATTCGGTATGTTTTAACTTTAAATCAGGCATATAAGTTTCATAAATCATTTGAGAATTCTTTAGGCGTTGTTCGTAAAGAAACTTTATTCAACTAAACAAACGCATTCTCTTCGTCAGTAATTTGAATTAAAATTTTAAAACTAAATATTAACCTAAAATTCTCTCTTAATTTGAATCTGTTTTAAATTTCAAACATTTTATTATTAAAACTTGGATCTTCCTTCCAATATGGTGTGTATGTATGTGCGTGTGTGTGATATTTTTAAAAACGTTTTGCTTCTTGCTCTTTTGTATTACTTATTTTAAGACCACATAACCGTAATAATGCATATGCGAATCGTTAGGCGGTTCGATACAATTCGTAGAAAGAGACTCTGCACATGGACTTACTGAATTTTCTTGATTAACTCTACTCTGTCAAGATATAATTTATATCTTTATCAATCCTGTTTACCACCTAACAAAATACAATGAATATAAATTTCAAATATTAGCATATAAAATAGAGAAAAAATTAAAGTTGAAAGAAAAAATATCACACAAATCAAGACTAAATAGAATCTCTATTCGGCAAGGAATTTTATCTTATATTAACGCCATCACGCAAACGGCTTTTGAGGAACAAAAGTACTTTCAGGACAATTGTCTCGACATTTTCCAAGTGAAAAGGTCACTGGCCACACTCCAACATTTTTATGTTTCTATCAGATTGGTATTACATGATTAAAAGTGGTTATACTAGCACGAAAAGAACCAAAATATTATCATATGTAAAGAATGACGCCAGCCGGAAATGACATAATTTATCCCCACAAGACAAGAATATGCTTCTTGCTGTCGAAAAAATACATTATAAACCAAAGATAGGGAATATTTAGATGCAACAACTGATTTTTTTTTACTGTTCATCCTTATGCGTGCTTGACACTATAAATAGTGTCGCTTTCAAATATGTTCCATTGTTTCAATTTATTTTGAAACTTCCCGTTAATACAGGCACATGATTCTGTCGTTTTATCAATAAAGCACGACGAAACTTAAGACAACATGAAATCACCTTAACGGTATTATAAATAACCAGGAGTGCAAGCGTGACCACAACCCTCCACTCGATTCGAATTCTCTCACGCGTCTTTTATCCCTTTAGAGTCGCACGAAGACTGATAAATTACACGTATCCATTCAACAATCAGTAACGTACCTTCGCACCATTCTCGGACGACCATCGCATGAATCTAATCAGGCGAATTAACCTTTATTTTCACCATCACGGTCACAAACGCTGGAAAATAAACCATTGGAGGAAATAGCCCAGTGGGTATATTTTTTCTTTAATAAATTTCGCATGATGAAAACAGAAGAAAATAAATGATAACAATGCAAGGTTAGTTTCTTTCATTTTAGATTCAGATAAGTATATATGTATCATTTTATTTTGTACCTTGTAGGGGGGGGGGCACAAGTTTAACACAAAAATAAATTCTTATTTGTATGGAAAAACGGAGCAAATATGACTAATGATATTGATTAGTAAAGACAAGCTTTTAATTTGCGCGCGCGCGCTCATTAAGACAACTAGTACAATAAAAACAAACAATAAAATTAACTGACAATAGCTTCATATTGTCATATTGCAGCAACATTGACAAAATGTTCAACATTACCTCTCTCTCTCTCTCTCTCTCTCTCTCTCTCTCTCTCTCTCTCTCTCTCTCTCTCTCTCTCTCTCTCTCTCTCTCTCTCTTGTGTAACCGAGTGTGCATTTAATGCAGTAGTATTACAACGTGAAGCCTAAAATTAAATATATTTGTTTTAATATCTCATGTACACTACCATTAGAAAAATGTATCCATTTTATGTAGAATATTATCTGTTAAGTTTTATTGTTCAATACATGAATATTGATAATTTGACCGGAAGAATGAAATTGTGTGTGTCTTTGTGCAGATGCATGCTGTTTTTAGCATAAAAATTGTATATAAATATTTTAATTAGAACGAGCATTATATATCTGCTTGTTTTCTCTCATATATATATATATATATATATATATATATATATATATATATATATATATATATATATGTACGTTGCAAAGTATTATTATTTTTTGTTTGAAATAATACAAAACGTATCTTACATGGTATATACATGTTTTAAGAAAAAGATATTGTTCAAACTATTGCTAAGTTGAACCGAATTGTCTTTCGAGTTGGGCCGAATCGATTATAATCTGGCGTTAATGATACAACGTTCCCATCCTCTCACCCTATTGTAACTCGCAGCTTGAATTAACATTTTTTCTGGTAAACAGTGTATTTCGGAAAAAGAAATAATCTTTTTTTCCGATCGTCACTCTTTTGATTACATCTATATGTAATACAGTTCATAATATTTGCTATACAAAAGCACGATCGTAAGATATATCACATTGACATCTACTTAGGAAAATTAAACACTTGAATGGCTAGGTTCAACAGAAGGGATAAATGTTCGTCATATCCGTGTTTGGCAGGCGGAAAATACCAATTGTTTACGGAGATTGGCTAATAATGTTTTCATTAACAAAAGTGGAATTTTAAACCAAATTAAGCATTTTTGTGGTGTGCATGCATAACAAACGCATTGTGTTTGTGACTATAATAATATCACACGTTTGTTCAATATACGTTTTCACGTTTTCAGCACATGCATGGTTAGCGAACTTATATCACTGGCAAAGAGTATTCGTATATATTCTTGTAAGTTTCTTATCCTATGGTGTGAGCAATATCTATTTGTCACTGGTCATTTTGACCTGTTTTGTTTTGCTCCTTCAATAAAGTGAAATATTTGAACAGAACTGCACTTTCAGACTTTAAGGTTCTTTGTCTTGCTAAGCAAGGATTGTGACGTTGAAGATGTCCTAAAAAATATTTATGTCTGATAAATTGACAATGGGTGTTTTCAGCAAAACAGCGGTTAAACGATTTAAAACATGTTCTTTTATTTCTAGCAATATGCGACATTGTTTAATTCTTTGAAATGAGTAAATAAGTTTAGTTTGTTCTCAATATCTGCCTCCCTATTGTTTACTCTCAAACAACTACCTCAATTCATGACTAGCCACACGTTATGTAAATATAATTTTATGTTTTCTGTAATTTCATTTATGTTTTCTTTCAACCGATTCAGATCGTTTAACCGAGTAAGGTGTGCCATGTTTTCAAAAATTGTAATTCACATTTATCAGTACGCTCGTTTGTATAGTTATCCACACAGTGAACTCTTAAACCCATCTTCTATTTATTGTATAAGCTACCTATCTCCCTCTGATCATCGAGAGTAGTTATTGTGATGCTTTATCTCGAGTTTCTAAACACCCCAGGTCTTGCTTGTACATTGCTTTTCAACATTGATTTTAAATGTTCTGGTATCCATATAAAGATGAACGCACTCAACGAAACATGCGTACAACGTTTCGGGTGATAAAAACAGTATACCAAGCCTTGTAATGAACATTTGTTTTTAAATTTGCTTTTTCTCCTGGAAGTTCATCTTATAAAAAATTGAACATGACATTAAATCAATGAAAAACGCTCAAACAATAACTTACATCCTTGTTAAAACGGATAGTTTTAATTGATTGGGAATGAATTCGAGCTTTGTTATCGTTGATGCTTGGAAACAATACCATTAAATATTGATGAAAAACGTATTGTCTTTAGAACGGAAAAGTATGAAACCAGATATTTGCAAATAAGTAGACCTGATATGGGTTTTGACTAGAAAGAATTTAATTTATGTCCATATTATCTACTCATATATCATGTGATCCCAACGGAAAACGATGTTGGCTGGATTTTCTACTGTATATTGATCTGGCAGATAAGGGTCTACGCTGTTTGTTACAGCTATGATGGCAAATGACCAGCGTGCCTCCCACAGTGCCAGCACAATATTTCAAGTCCGATCTTGCGCGAAAGCTGATCGCATTTTCTATAGGCATCAAAAACATAATAAGGTGATAAATTTAACGCTTGACTCAGATTCACAAAAGATTGTCACAAATAATGGAGTCTATTATTAAATTTCAAATGAATGAATATATTATTTGTAA